>JAULKM010120786.1:0-21034 GCA_032355605.1 Rubia tinctorum | reverse complement strand
GACCATTGAAGTAAGATTTGTCACTTGGTCCTCAAGCTTCCCATGGTTGGACGAGGCACTTGCATTGTGGGGATTTTTCCTCCGTAAATCTACTCTCAAGCTAAAGTTTCTCGACTCCTTAGCAAGTTCATCATAAAGGTCCATGACCTCTGTAGCGGATTTGGTCCCAAGAGAACCACCACATGCTCCCCTCACTAGTTGTTGGTCTTGATCAAGAAGACCATTGTAGAAGTAATACACTAGATCTCCATCCGTATAGCCATGGTATGGACAACTTGTGAGAAGCTTCTTGAACCTCTCCCAATAGTCGTAAAAGGATTACTCATGCCATTGGATGATATTGCTAATGTCCTTCAAAACGGCGGACTTTAAGGACAGAAAGTACTTGGATAGAAATTTATTCTTCAACTCGATCCAAGAAGTGATACTCCCGGGTGAAAGATTGTGTAGCCAATCTCTTGCGACATCTCTCAAGGAGAACGAAAATGCCTTCAACATAAAGAGCTCCTCATTTACCCCATCGGGAAGCATTCCACTACACACCATGTAGAAATCAAGAAGATGCTTGCTGGGATATTCCCCCTGCCTACCAAGGAACGATGGTAGCAAGTGAATCAACTCGGACTTCAATTCAAAATGCCCGTGAACTCCAACCGTTGGATATATGATGCACATATGTTGGTGCTCAAGATTGGGAGCCATAGCCTTCGACGTCGAAACTTGTCTAACCGGGACTTCTCTCCCTTGTTGGGGAGGAGGTTGAGGTACTCTTCCCGGAAATGCACCTTCTTGCTCCTCGTGTTGATCCATGGAGGTTGAAGATGTGGCAAAATGGTCACTAGGAGAATTAATATTCACACTTTCCAATGAAAGTCTCCTAGCCCTTCTAATATTCAACTCCAACTCGGGGTCGTGGTGTAGGGGTTATTGTGATGAGGATCGCGTACGAACCATGCACCAAGAACTCGAACAATACATCCTCGAACCAAAAAAATATCAAATAAAACTAAACAAAAAAAGATAACAAATATTCACAACTAGCACATATTTAAACATAAAATGTTCGAACACTTAACAATATATGCTCTGTCCCCGGCAGCAGCGCCAAAATTTAGGAGGTCATCGCCGTACCTCTCAAAGATGTAATTTTTAAGCCCTTATTTCTTACTAACTACAACTAAGTAGCTAGTGACAAGTCGGGATCGTCCACAGAGACAGGAGATATTCTCAAGTGGTTGCTCATAAAATGGTAAATACTATGCTAGATATATATATATATATATAATATATATAAGCACATAAAGAGGGGGGTTTGGTTTTGTTTTTCTAAGTTAACAATTTAACGAAAAGTTAAACTAACAATGTATACAATAACTAAAACAAGATTAATTATGAATTATGGAGTCTTGGGGGCAATTGACTTACACTTCCAAACCTTCTATCTATCATTGAACATGTAACCTATTTAACACCTTTACTACTTGTTGTGAAGATAAATCTTCCATTCTTCTTTGATAGTATTTTACTAGAGCGAATTCAACATCTCTAGCTAAACCTCACTCATGACCCCTTTTGTCATTCAACGCCTAAAGGTATCCCATTAATGGAATTAAGCTCAAAGAATCAACAAGCTTGGTAACACTTATAAACACTACACCGTGTCTAATCATTGAATCAATTCATGCATTTACACAAGATTAACCAAGAACGTTCAACGCTCATTGATTTCTCTCATTTACTACACAAATAAACATGACGAAGTATTCGACGTCACCACATTTACTTAGAACTCATCAAATCACCTATAACATTAGAAGCCCTAAATCATGCTTTTCGATTTCATATCAAAGAGGGAAGAGTTAATTACTTTCTTCAAACCCTAACACAATATCATTCAAGAATTTCAAATACTCAAACTTTCAATATCATAAATGAATTAAACAACCCATTTCAACACAATACATGCACAATAAATAAAGCATTAAATACCTTATAAACAAGTCTCAATACATGGTTTTGGATGCCTAATCAATTGCTCCCAAGGTTATGTTTAGCTACTAGAGTACATACTAATTAAAAAGGAAAATTAAACATGAATTCAAGATGAAACTAGGGTAGAAAATGGAATAAATCTAGGGTTTTCCACAGTGGAAATCGGGAGAAAAGAGTTGGGGAAGAAGAGAAAAAGTGATCAGTATTTATAGTACAAAAATCCCAAAAAGTAAATCTGGGCAGGTGGCCGTCGCGAGTCGCGACGGCCAGAATACTCCGCCCTCAAGTGATTTAATCTCTTTGGTCTTCATGTGGTCTTCTCTTCCGTTCTCTGGGTCTTCAAAAGTCTCCATAGTCTTCAAAATGGAGTCTTCAAGGTCTTAAAATCTTCAACAATTACCTCGTCTCACGGAATTCCTATTACAAGTGACAAAAGCGATAAAGTCGCTCTTAACTCTAATAATAGGAATTCAAGGTAAAATAGAGTATTCGAAGCATAAAAGTCTACTATAATGAGTACAAAAGATCCCAAAATAACTATATAAAATGGACACACCACTAACTAACATGAACTACACGACAAGAGTGAACGACGTGACCATGCAGTTGACGGCGAATCAATGAGGTGATTGGTTGCACAATTGGAGGAAACAATCAGCTGGAGGTTGTGCTAATGCAAGTCTATTGCAGGGACTTTTGGCCTCATAGAGCCAATGAGGATCATCTGGTAGGGTCCTCTACCCTAACCGTATGGTCGAGACATACTTTAAGATTAAAGTGGGCAACACGTTCATCACCCCGAGATCCATCAAGATTGATGTACTGGAACTTCAGGAGAGGTTGATGTACAACATTATTGTGAAAAATCTCGTAATTGTCGGACATCCTTTCGAGTGCACTATCAATGGTACCGTCTTGTACTACCACATCACGGAGACGAAGGTAGTCAACCTCGGTTACACCATCATCAACGAGATGCACACAGAGTCCTTCACCCTGAAGAGTTGCACCCTCCCCTATGGAAATGTTATCACTGCCCTCTTGGAGAAGAAAAAGTGATGATCAAATCAACTGTCAAGATCAAGCCTAGGTACCATGATCGAAACTAGTTCGACCAGAAGCACTGGTATTGGGAAGCGGGGACGTGGTTTGATCGTAACGTCCCTAAGGGCAATCTTGAACCCAGCCCAGTCCCGAAGGTACTCCATCGGTACCTATAGCAACACATCCTCAAGCCACTACTTCTGTTTCATGAACAAGTACGAAAGTTCATTTAATTTCATCTCATTACCAATTGTTGCCCATTTTTAATTGTTACCCTATTTTGACATTAAAAATTATTATTTATTCAAATAAAGAACTTAATCGCAGTACATGGGGCATTATCATGAGGGACTTGGTAGAGACAAAGACACTTACGCATTGCACAAAACACCATGTGCGCTATGTGATGACGGAGTTAGGGTACTTGAAAGCAATGTTTTCCGATCCTATCAATGCACCTTGTGTGAACCCCATGACACCTAAACCCGATGATGAAGTACACTCTAATGAGGAAGATGGTTTCGAGGATTAGGAAGAGTTCCCGGTCTATGAGGCAAATGTTGCAGGGGATGAGGACGAGGGGCTAACTGACAGTGAAGACGGCAAGGACACCAGTGGTAGTGAGACCAAGACCGGGTTGGAAGAAGATGTGGGGAAGCATTTGAAATAGGCATTCGACTATGGAAATTCATCGAAAGACAATGATCTCAACCCTCGCGTGTCACCCTCGCATTGATGGCCTTATACTAGTATTTGTGTTTGATTTTAGTGAACTATATATTTGGTCCCTTTTATGACATGGAAGGATGTGATTTGGATTATATGTTAGCATTTGTGTTTGATGGATTTTATGTTAGTGCTTGTGATATAGATTCTATGTTAGTATTCATGTTAATGGTTTTAGTAGTATAGGAAATAGGTGTTTGGCTGTTGTGAAATTGGAATGAGACCCTTAAATGGATCATTCCATGTTCTGGTTGTTTATGTTCAGAGATAATGTTTTCAAAGGAAAATTGAACATATACGACATCGTACTATATTCGCACATCATAAAATCGGTTCAACAGAGGGGTTACTGATTTTCTAGTGACATCGCATAAAATAATTGATTTAAGCACTAACTTTGACCAATGGGCTGCTGCGATACCGCCGTGACCAATTGTTGCAGACCGAATCAATCACCAACTACTTATGCGATGTCGACTACTCTGCTTCATCAAAATTCTATTCAATTTTCATGCCACAACCTTACATTCACGAAGTCGCACACATTATGTTGTCTACAGCGATTTGTCCATCGACGTCTTTGCGATGTCGATTATTAAGTTTTCCAATAGAATGAATGCATCGTTTTTTGGGATATTAAAGATAGGCTTAGGATTTCCAAATACATTAAAATAAGGACAATCTCATAAGCACTCAACAAGGTTATTTAAAATGATGTGTAGATCCAAACTATTTCTTCTTCTTCCGCTTATTTGATTTGGAGAGCCTCTAAATCCACACCCCTTCTTCTTGGTCTCTCCTAAAATCTAGCTCCACCCCAAATACCTCCTCTAGACCAATAGTAGTCGTACTGGGTGGAGTGTATGGAATAACGTCGAACATTGAAGATGAATAGCAATCTCCCACAAATTGACTTTTACCCTAAATGACCACTGATTTGCTAGAATCACAAGGATCGGCAATATAAAACACATGTGTAGCCTGGAAAGCAAGGATGTATGGATCACCAGTTGGACGAGTCCTGGTCAAATCAATGACTGTGAAGCCTAGGTCATCCATCGATGCACCCAAATTGCTATCAACCCACTTGCATTAGAAAATTGGTACCCTAAAATTTATGTAGACTAGTTTCAAAATTTTCTTAATCATGCCATAGTAACACATGTTCCCAGGGAATTCTTATCCTTAGCGCTGCTTACATGTAAAGCTTTCACAAAAATGCTAAAGCCACTATTCTGTGTAGCGGTGTGTGTGTCCCATTCACGGGTTGAGAAGGTAAACCCATTCATGTCATAGCCCATGCAAGAAATTGCAGTTGTAGAAGGTATGAAGGATATATAATTCAAGGTGTCACTTCTTTGACTACTGTATGACCCAACCAATCAATGAAGGTTTGATTGTGTTCAAAAAGTACTTGCTTTTCCAACCAACCCGGGTGACGCTCTTTAATAGTTTCCATGTACATATCCACGTATGGGTGAACCACATCCGAGTTCCGCAAAACATATAAGTGTTCTTTCATCAACTTGTCGGGGGTTAATAACCTGGTTGTTCTTTTCTGTAAACCTTTGCCACACACTATATCACCATAGTGTGCTTTTGGTACAGTATTCTATTGCCTCCTCGGTCACATACCTCTGCACAATACTAGCATCCGGATGATATTTATTTTTCAAATAACCCTTGAATATCTTCATATACCTCTTGAAGGGATACATTCATCGAAGATAAAAAGGACCACATACCAATCCATACAACGTGAACCAACAAGTGCACTATGATCACAAAGAACAAGGGAGGGATATACATCTCTAACTCATACAACACAATTACTATTTCCTCCTGCAATTCCTCCATTTTTATGCCTAATCTTCTTACAACATATTGCCTTGAAGAAGCGACACAGCTGGGTAATACACTTTCTGACATGAGTTGGAAAGATTGATTTGATAGCAACAGGGAGAAATTCTTGAATCAAACAATGTATATCATGCAATTTCATATTACCCAATCTCAATCTCTCATCGGATGTTGGGTTGCTAACCCTTGAAGAGTAGACCGTCGGGACAACCATACCTTTGAGGTTGGAACATATCAACTCTTTCTCACCTTTTGAAAGCGTGTAACAAGCAGCGGGAAAGTACGTCTTTGATCCCTGCTTCTCGGGAGCCAATTATGGTCTAATTCTCATTTTAATCATATCTTTCCTTGACTTCGCTACATCCTTTGTCTTACCTGGGATATTCATCAAAGTACCTACCAAACTATTACACACATTCTTTTAAATATGTATCACGTCCAACCAGCATCGCACGTCAAGGGACTCCCAATATGGTAGTTCAAAAAGTGGAACATTTCTTCCAACTGTCGGCAACCTTCGGTTTCCTCCTCCTCTTGCCAAAGTCATTTAAAAAATTATGTAGCATGTTCGATATTAAAAAACCTGTTAATACGGGAAGAGGAGGCACCAACTCAACTTTGCCATTGAATTCAGCACATCGATTCCTCCACCAATGATTTGTTAGAAGCCATCTCCGGTGCCTAAGATACACAGTCTTGCTTCCATGCCTCAAATAGAAATTTTCCGTTCCTTCCAAATAAATGGGGCAAGTCCTATTACCCTTGACTTAATATCCAGACAAGTTTCCATATGCGGGAAAGACGTTAACAGGGCAAAACTACAAGACTTTAAAATCTAACGAATCCTTCCGAAAACCATCATACATGCTCATGCCCGGATCCCACAAATTCTTAAGTTCATCCACCAAGGGGGATAGGAACTCATCGATATCTTTCCTTAATTGCTTAGGACTAGAGATCATTAGGGATAACATAACTACTTCCTTTTCATGCATAACCATCAGGGCAAGTTGTAAATAACTACCATCACTGGCCATGAACTATGATTGCTGCTCATATTACTAAGTGGGTTTATTCCATCTGTGCGCAAACCAAGTCTCAGGTTGTGGCTCTTTCCTAAAGACAATAAATGTCGTATATAACTTTTTCCACTGATAACCATCCACCGGATAAATAATGACTTCGGGATTAACCACTGTTCGATCTGCATGCCAACTCAAAAATTTTGCATCCTCGGGATTTTCAAATAGTCGTCTCAATCGAGGAATGATAGATAGATACCATACAACCTTGACAGGAACCTTCTTCGTCCGCTGATTACCAATTTCTCCATCAACCTCCACCTCCTTCAATTTGAACCTAGGAGCATTGCATTTCGGGCATACCTCCGCATTCAAGTGATTGCCCCTATACAAGATACAATCATTCTGACAGGTATGGATCTTTTCATAATCCATATCCATCATACATAATACCTTCTTCGCCTCATGTAACGTTTGCAGTATTCTATTGCCAGCCGAAAGCAGTTCTTTCAACACTTTAACAAAGCGGAGAAACTAACATCACTATAGGAATACTTAGCTTTCACATTCATCAACTGCAGTGTAGCCTTCAATACTATCATTCCTTCAGGGCATCCATTGCATAGAAGTGTTTCATTATGTCCGTGCAAGTCTGAAAGTTTGTTGGGATTGCCACTGTAGTTCTTGACAATCTCCTCAACCAACTCATCCATCCTATAATTCTTCTCGGGCTGATCTACTTCATTTCTAGTATGATCATTCACGGTTTCCCCATGCTAGAACCAAAATTTGTATGATAGATCAAAACCATATATAAACAAGTAATCCTTCAAACCGATAGTATCTTTATGAATAGCAGTGTTCCGACACTTCTTGCAGGGATAATACACATACGCTAAATTCTCCTTTGCGACATTGGCGAATGTATATTTAATGAAATTAGTTACAAAAGATTGATATTCCTCACTTTTTTATCTTCGTAAAAACAATGGGTTTTATCCATGGACATTTCTACATATTACAACAATATAAGTGCACGTTGTTAAGTATCATATCTTAGAAAGAAGTACATACACTTACATTCATTCAATACCCGGATTCATAAGATATGCATATTATATATATATATATTAGTGTGTGTGTGTGTGTGTGTGTTTAATGAAAACCTTTATGATCATGCTCCCATAACATATATCATATATAATTATGCAATGTCTACATTCAATCAACCCATACTTAAACACATACTCTCACACAAATTGAACTAACCTAGAACCCAAATTTGAAGATGAAAATACAAATTTAGGAATGAAATACTTACTTGCTACCAGAGTGGAGAGTTAAATCACAACCCACATCCCTATATTGCCCACCATCAACAATGAGGTATTGGATCTTGTAAAGCCACCTTGAATGTGGAAGAAGATTTTGGGATTTATGTTTGACTTTGGTTAGAGGACCAACACATACTTAACAAATCCTGACAGAAACGACGTCGCTTCTCAGAGTCGTGATACATTCGTTCAAACCGAATAGTCATGCGGTGTTGCATATCTCATGAATAACTAGCTCTGCTTGGACAGACACATGTTACCGACGTCGTACCGACCTCAGTTAAACTATTTACTTCGAATTAAGTTAACATTTACCTCAACTTCCATATAATCAAGGTAAAAAACATATTATTTACCTCCATTTTTTATAACCGAGGTAAATAATATCTTTACTTCTAAAAAATGTGAAGTGTGGTAAAAAAAATCTTTTACCTTGGTTATTTAGCCTGAGGTGAAAAAACCGAGGTAAAATGGGCGGAGTAATAGGTTAGTTTTCTTTTAGTGCCCTCCCACCAATAAACTATTCGCTACTATCTCACATACAATCCTATACTTTATTGTCAAATACTTAAGTTTATAACTCTCGATGAAGCCGGGACATATACAGACCTATTAAAGTAAAATAGGCTAGTTAGGTAGGATTTAATAGGGGAGAATCAACATGTACGAGCCAAGTTTGAACGATGATATATTCAAAGAACCATGAGAAACAACCGGATAACGGTCCTCAAGGCTCTTGTACGAGAAACCTAGAAAATCATTGATCTTTCATGGATCAATGTCAAATCGTCTACCATTGACACTAGTAGAGAATGAACCTTCATATACTAACACCATATTGGCATAAAATTGACACACTTTATTGAAGTGTGATGCATCCTTAATGGCACGGATTCCAGAACAACTTTGGAATTCAAACAGTGACATAATATTATTCAGCCCTAGCATCGTGGTATCATTCATCTCAAGGGCATGTGAATATTTTCTCTCTGTCCAACCAGTTTTGGCCACTCTACTTTTCAAAGTCAAATTTAGTAAACTTTGACCATTAAAACAAGTTAGTATATACTCCCTCCATCCCAGCTTAAATTGCACACTTGCTTTTTGGGCACTATTCTTTATTAAAGTTTGACCACATATTTAAATAGATATATAAGTAACAATATTATCATATGTGATATGATTGAATTCGTCATAACATGTAGTTTCTAAATATCAACTTTTTATTTGCCGTTATTATACGAAGTTAAACATGATAACGGTCAAACATGATTCTTGAATAGCGTGATAATGATTGCTGTGTAATTTAAGCTGGGATGGAGGGAGTATATATATGATAAAAATATTATGTGAGATATTTTTAGATTCATCTTTACATTTATTTTCTAAATATAATTTTTTTATGTGGAATTGGTATGTGTTGCTAGAAATATTGACGATAAAAGATGATCATTGAAGACCGTGTAAAGGTTGAGTGGTCAATACTAGTGGGATGGAGGGAGTAGTAACTTGGAAATTTCTAGATGGAGCATTGTACCTTTGAGAGGGTACAAGAGACACAAACTTCATAGCATCAAAAGTTGGCGCCGATTTATTTCTCTGTGGAGTTTGCTTCGTTCGCTAGTAGTCCCACCACGGGCAAGAGAGGTTGATGACATGCTTCATTCAAATTTATTTGAGGGGTCTTTTCGATTAAAGGCACGTGAAATTTTGAAAGATCTCAAAAGAAATTCCGTGCCCCAAATATGGCAAGGGTTTGTCGCCTACTATTTTTTTCTGAGTTCGAAGTGCTACTTGGCAAGGTATTTGTATATAATCTTCTTAGATTCTAAAATTTTAACCTATATCAGAATGATTTTATTTAATAATTTTTGGATTATAATTTGGCCATTGCCTTTTTCCAAAACGGTTGTCAGACTCATAACATATATGTTTCGATTTTGAAAAGTTTTTTTATGGTAGTACATCTTGTCCATTTTCAAAGATCTGCACTCGGAACTCCCATTGTAATCATTAGTTTTCTTTTCTATTGGTTAGATGAAGTGGTTGTCTTTACTTAACACGGTGACTCAAAATCAAGCCAAACTTTATACTGATTCCATCGACGTATACACATTTGTCATTTTCGACCAAGTAATATAACAACACCGCAATTCGTACGGTGACTTTACAATCCCATATTAATCTTGAATTACAAATTCTTAGTTATGTAACAAAGATATTTTTAGAGAGCACGGAGATACAATGTGACATCTTTCTTGTCTTTTTCCTCATCATCGCAGCTAGATGGAGAGATGTCTGAAATTTGGCTCCTCTTCATCTTCACTAATTTTTATCTCAATCCTTCCTCCCTAAGGTAAGTTTCTTGCTCGACACTAAATTCCTTCTCTTCTAGCTCTAGGGATTCTATTTAGCTATTTAAACATGCAAACATCTTCTTCCACTTCCACATAAATCCTTTCTCGAATCCTACAAACAACACCAAAGAATTCAACATATTACATTTAAAGATACAAACCATGGATAATAATGAATGGCGTATGACCTAATACCTTCCCATGAACATGCACCGGTCTCTAAATCTCAAGCCCTTTTTGCACCTTTAGCCACTGCCACCGGACCACCTTCACCTTGTATTTGTTTGTATATGTATCCGATTCAAGTAGCTTTGGGTCAAGCCCCTTCTAATCATAGTATTCAAGGCGCAATGGTCGGTCTATGGGTACACCACCGTTCTCTTTGATCATTCTAGTGACCAAACACCCATATGGAAATTCCTTATCCCCCCGCAAGTGGCTTTGATCATGCAGGATAATATTGTGAATTTGGGATTCAACGATTTATTTTCCATGATGTAATAAAAAATCATAAGGCTTCCAATGGTGGGCTTGCACACATGCTCCCTACTGGAAGACACTCATGGAAATCCACCCAAAAACCAACTGTCGCTCCACAATCAACATTGACAAGTCATATTTTTCCACTTGCCCAGCTCCGTCATCCTATAACCTAAAATACTTACACTCCATTTCTACATGACACAATGGTTGGGAGTCTGTCTTACCTTGTCAAAATTGTAGATGGAAAATCTCATAAGAGCTATAGGGAACAACAAGGCGTAAGAAACCTGGGTAAATCTAAGGACACCCTAACACAACATTTATGATAAATTTACCAACAATCACGGTAAG
Organism: Rubia tinctorum; assembly: GCA_032355605.1. NCBI lineage: Eukaryota > Viridiplantae > Streptophyta > Magnoliopsida > Gentianales > Rubiaceae > Rubia > Rubia tinctorum. Next base: position 9,865 of record JAULKM010120786.1, on the reverse strand, counting down.
TCTATTAACCTTAGTTACCCTACCATTACGGTAAGTCTATTAATCTTAGTTACCCTATCATTATTATGAAATTTTCCTAAGTTTGCATAATATTTTATTACTTCATCGTGGTGGGTTAGACTATCCATCGTAATAGGTTATGCAAATAAAATGGGTGGAAATAATCCAATGTGTACCCAAAATATAAATCATGTACGGAATTGGGGTTCAACACCTTGGTTGTAGTGAATTTTTCACGTACCCATTGAACATAATGGTTCTCTGCTGCCTGGTTGAAGAATCCATAACTCTCTGTAGGCTCTTGAGAATGCTCTGCCCCCTTGTTTTCTGTTTCTCCACATATAAGCTTGTTTATGTGTAACAATAATTTCCTATGGTTCCTCTCATGGAAGATTGGATGCAGTACCTTAACCACCGAATCGAGATGGTGAAGGATTAGTTGGATTTATTTTATCCATGTGTTTTACCCATCGTCATTGAATATGAACTTGTGCAAAAATGTAATCAGAATGATTCGACGGATGAATGGAGCGATGGTTTAATAGAATTTGGTTGAGACTTAGGAGGAACAAATATGTTATACGGTATGATTCATAAATCGACTTTGTTGCTAGAATGTGGAGTGGATTCAAGCGCGGCATATTCCGATGTCGGAACATAGTCCTAAAATCAAAACGAGGTTGTTTTCCCATTACCAGTCTCCATTCCAATTCTCGATTCAATCTCATAAATGAGATTGATGGAATTTTGAATAGAACAAAACTGGTTCCGATATTGGAACATTCATACAATGGATCATCCATGGAAGGATAAAAGGCGTTTCAAACATTTTTTTCATAAACTGACTTAATTTGCTACAACCACTATCGCCCTGCACCGCAAAAGCTCAAAAGAAGCTATTTGCGCCTTTCTCTAGAACTTATGTGTTCTTGAATACTATATATCTCCTAACAATTATTCCTATTTTTTTCTCCCACCCTCACAGATTCGTTATGGGGATTCATCAATATGACATGATGGTTAGATACATTAGTTAACCCATCCATTTCTTCTCCACATGTCCACCACCATATTCCTCAACCTGTTTCAAACCCTCGCACAACCACCTCCACATCATCTCCATTTAACGTCTCATTCCCATCTCCACCATCGTCGTGGAATCCACCAACATCTCATTCTCGAACATCTCTCTTTGTGATGCACTCATTTTTCGGAGTAGCAAGGGCCAGGTGTTCTAGACATGAAAAGTGTAGCTAAAGATGATCAGAATAGTTGGGGCCATGATTAACTTTGTCGATGTGCAAGCCACCATGGAAATGCTTGGACTTGAAAAGATAAAGGTAGTGTGAGTCATTGTTTTTGTTCATGTTTATTTTGGTTTTTGTTATGTGTAGTTATGCATTGCCGATTACTAATAATTTGTGTTAATTATTTAATTAATATGATATGTAACACAAATATATGTTTTTTATGCTTTTTAGTTAATTGGAATTAAATCTTTGTTTGAAATATTCATCGGTACACATGCATTAAGTTGATTTTTAATCACCATTGTCTGAAGTGGTTAAGGTTGAAAAGAGAATGCTTGAGAATCCACAAGAAGTCATCCACTTGACGTGGGGCTTAGGAAGACCCCTTTAAATATGTAATCACTTTAGGTTTTTAATCTATTCATATCATTCAGCATGTTGTAAGTTAATAATTAATAGAGCGTTATGGATAATTTTGTGGTTTTCCTTGCAAGTATGAAATTGTTGGAGATGGTCACTCATCCATCCCTCTTTGGGTGAACAAGGTTCTCTGAGCAATGGCGTTGAGCATTAAAAGATTTATTATTTTTTCTAGACAATTACTACATACGGCTTTAGGTAGACATACATCCCACTCATCAATTTATCCGACGAATAACTATCTACTTGTTTAGGTTCATGAAATTCAAATTAACCAAATCTTTCAAGTTAATGTACCACATACCAACCTTTAGTAACACTAGCATCTGACATCAACAATATGTCATTTTAGGTGTCGGCAAAGTCAGACAGTGAAATGACGTCGAAGACAAGGATTACTTCATGGCATCAAACACTTAATAATATCCTTTGAAATTGGATACATCTTGGTGGATACGTATCGGTTCCACCGATACGTAATTGACACCATACTGGCATCAAAAAAAATTTACCTCAAGTATCACAAGCTTTTACCTTGGTTTTTTTGAAAAATCTAAGTAAAAATACCTTTTACTCCATTTTTAAAAAAGCGAGGTAAAAATTTTTTTATCTCGATTTTCAGCCAATTTTTTAAAAATCAAGGAAAAATTGTGAAGGTAAAAGTGTGTTTTCTTGAAATAAAATGAGTGCTTATTTCTCTTATAGAAATGTTTTGCTAGATTCATGCTCTCTTCAATTTAAAATGTTCTTTTATTACTTTCGTCATACGTGATATATAGTTAAATATAAAATATAACTAATATATATAAAAACTTATTTTCAGATTCATAATAACATTTATATATTTAAATATCATTATCTTAAGCACTATGTTATGTATATTTCCTCCGTCCCTTCCAAATCTGCACATAATCTTTTTTTCAGCTAAAATAGTTGAACTTTGAACACATATTTGATTACACACACATATATGAACAATAATTTTATCGTATGAGATATGGTTAGATTCATCATAACATGTAGTTTCTAAATATCAAAAGTTTATGTACCATTATTGTCTGTAGTTACACATATTTACAATCAACCATATTTATTGGAAAATGTGAAAAAGATTCTGTGCAAATTTGGGTGGGATGGAGTAATTAGATTTATATGCAATTAAACATGCTTTAAAGTTACGGTTAAGAAAAATAAAAACATTTTATGTCGAAAGAAGTACTAACTATTTTCTCGATCCACCTTCATATCTTCTATATGTAACCTATAATGCAGGACATTTAAATCATGTTGACGAAGGACATACTTGTAAATATTTTAACTTCATACTCTTTTTAACTTCCTTCTTCTATGTTCTGTAGTTCCTTTCAATTTTAACAAATCCAGTCGCCCCTCAAAATTAGGTTGCATGTTTTCAGTGATGTGACCTCGATTGAGCCTTTTCCCCAATTTAGGGATGACCATATACTCATGTCCTTCTACTCGATTGAGTTTGTAATGTTTCCTTTAGCACTAATGCCTCTATCTCAGTAGATTCATGCTTTAATTCTACTTTCTCAATCATCTCAATCAATGTTAGAAGCAAAATCTCCATTAATAATCTCAAAAACTTCGAAGACATGGATCTGAAGCAGCTGCTAAGGAAATTAGCCGTTGATGGCCTTTTGGAGAATACCAAGTTGACATAGAAAGAGTTCGACTCGCTCCAACACATAATCAACCACTTTCACAGTCATTGAGCCAACCCGGGCCATTTCTCCTCTCTACTTGTGCAACACTTTCGCATGCCGCTCCACTCTGCCTGGACCATTTCCACCGCCTTGACAAGGCCCAAACCTAGAAGCACTTCATCAAGAGCTCAATGTGTGTTTTTCTCCAATTTATCAATTTATTCTTTTTTGGGTGTGTGCATGCTTTTTTAATTGTAATTTTAGGGATTCCTTTAAAAGTTTGCTTCTATGTGGTTTTTGCAGTATTATTCAATGGAGGGTTTTGAATCACAGGCAGGAATTGAGATTATGGATTTGACTCCCACCAAGGTTGGATATTTATTCTTTTCTCTTTTCTCAGATTATTTTCTAAATTGTTTGCGATGATTTATGCCCCTTTTTTCTTGTGAATAAGTTGTAAGTTCATGTATTTTTCTTTGTGTCATCATGATAGTTAAATTTTGAATTGTTGTTTGGTGCTGTTTTACTCTTTTTTTTCTTGATGATGTGTGATTTTGTTTGCTCGCAGGCTGAAGAAAAGATTTATGGACTTATTTTAATGCTATCCGATTATACACGATGGGTCATGCTGTAGTTTTTGGCTTTGTGCAGAAGGGCGACAATGCCTTAAGCTCGGTCAACAAGGCTCTATTGCTGATGTGAGTGGGCATCTCAGTCATCATCAGTGGGAGCTAGATTAAATGAAGGTTTCCACATTAGTTGCAGTTCACTAATTAACCTTAGGAACTGTCATTCACAAGCTTAGGTATTAGCCCTCTTTTTGTGATCAAAGTACATCTGATTGCATGCGATTGTTTTCATGTTTAAGGTTAATTGTACCTTTCCAACCATCATAGAGATTTTGATAAAAATGTATGTGTATTGTATTCTTGTGGTAAATAGAAATAGATACTAATGAGTCTGACCCCATCATGTTTTCACCAGTGAATGTTGTGAAAAGCATCTACTGAGGCTGCTAATTAACTAAAGCAAGTGTCATTGTACAATAGATGAATTGATTTTTGTCAGTTCTGTTAATACAGATTCTTCTCTGAATGTTCTGGCATGTGATTCATGTTGTATCTTGTTTGCTTCATTCGTACTTTATTTCTGGATATACCAGTCACAATGCATTTTTGGAGGTTCAACCTTCACCTCTCTGGCGAGGCTTTTATTTATGGAGATGGTCTCCAGGTATTCATATACAAAAATGTCATTGCTCTTTCGTAAATAGCTCTGCATTGTTTATTTTACACTCAATGTTCCTATTGAATGCAATGGATAAATATGATTCATATATGAACCCTTATAGTAGAATAAAGATTCAGTCGTGCTATATTAATTTTACTTAATTTGTTTATGCATCCATCATCCTTGCATTTTCTTCATTTCCATGAAATTAAAGCTCATGGTGTACAACTTCTTTTTTCAACATGGAGATGAGCATTATTACCAGGGACGTGTGGCAACCGTTCTGGTTCATTTTATCAAATTGATGTGCTCTGTATACACATGTTGAAGGTTAAGATCAATTTTGTGCTGGAAACATTTTGTTTATTATTACCATTTTTAGATTAAGACACATGATTTAGCATATGAATTTACTATCTTTACCTGATTGAATGACATCCTTAGGGATTAATTTTCTGTGTTAAATATGTAGGTAGTTATTCTAATTGAAATGATTATGTACCATTCATCACAGATCTATTGTTATTCACAAGTACCTGCACCTTCTATAAAATTCTAAAATTAGCTCTTTAATAGTTGAGATGAATGGTGAATCTCAAATAAGTAGAGAGTAATGATGCTACCGCTATCGGATTTGGATCGTTTTCTGTTAATTTTATAACACTCAGCGTTATGTTGTTGAGTTTATGGAAGATCATGGTAGCAATGTTTGTTACAATGGTGCAGAAAAGAATTTGTGCTTGTATGGGCTGCCTAATGAAGGTTGGGAAGTAAACCCGCCTGTGGGGAGGTACCTTCAGAGCTTCCAGAGCCTGCATTGGGTGTCAATTTTAGGACAATGTTAACACTGGATTTGATGAAAACTAGTAAAATGACAGTTTAACTTTGTTCACATGCTTTTAATAGTTCTTTGTAGTTGATTTCTAAATGCTTCAGTTTATGGCAGAAGTTTCAGCAGCAAGATTGACAACTCGGGAAGAGAGATCCTTGGCATAAAAAGGTTCATTCTTGATACCATTTATATTGTGCAATCATGCAAAGTTATCATTCTTAGTTCCGATTTTTGAAAGCATTTTGTGTTGTTACTGGCTTGAAGCAAATGAAACTAAAAACCACAAACCCTAAGTCCTTCAAGCTAAGAACATATGCAAGTTTTTTCGCTGTGTCAAACCTTCCTTTTGGTAACATTAATCTACCTGAATAACGATCTGACTTAAGCTATTTGTTTTTCAGGAAAGAAGGATTCTCAAAGAAGCCAACTTAGAGAGGAGAAATGATGCAACGGATTTTCAAAAGGAAGCTGCTATAGTTTCAACAACTCCTCGAGCAAGTGTTTTTATTTTACTCTCCATACCAAGTATATTCCTACTTTGAATGTTTAAATGTATTACTGAATAGAGAGAGAGAGAGAGAGAGATCTTGAAATTAATTATGTGATCCTAATATGCAGAAAGGGGTGGCAGGACTGAGATCTGCGAAAAAGAAGCAAAAGCAAAAGCTAACACAAAGTAAGAACTGAAGCACACTACCACCTTCGAAAGCAACAAGGAAATATCTTCATCATCTCGCGTTCTTCAGCCTCAGAAGTGAGTTAGACTATTCTAGCATTTCTTAATACTAGAGTTCCATCCATGACTATGAAGATTCTTTAAGTGTTTCTTGCTCGAATTGTTCAGGAACCTTAATGTAAAATCAGAAGTGATGACTCCAGATAAAGCTAATTCTACACCAAAAGAAACAAGAATGCAATGTAAGAAGGTTAATAAAGTTCCAGGCAATTCACCCGGTTCATTGCCACGGGGAAGGAGGATTCTCAATGTCTCCAAATTGACTAACTATGTGGGCATTTAAGGTATGCGTATATATAGTTGCTACTCGATGGCATTTATTTGACGTCATTTCTTCTCTATGCTGCTCCTTAGACCAATTCCTGGAGACTGCGGATGATGCCCCGATGGCGTCTTTATCTCCGCAATTTCCAACTCAAACTCCTCTGTAAGCTACAATAATAGCAGGCTTTTTAGCCACGAATTTCAATTTCGTGTTTAGTACCTTGTTTTTTATTTTACATTGTTTTGCGTAGGGATGCTCAAACTGAGATGCATGAAAAATATTTTGGCGGAAGTATGCAGAGGAGCTTCAGTTCTACGATGCAGAGGAGCTTCAGTTCTACGATCCAGAGGATATTGATCGCCAATCTATTTGGCACATTCTTAGGTTTTGATCCTTCAAGGTATTTTTCAGGTTCACACTTTTTTTAAGCTTTTCTTACATTAAATATTTGCAATAAGCACAATGTTTGTGCCAAATCAGTAGGTTTCAATTACTCAAACTTTGTTTCTGTTTGTTGATTACAAATATTTGTTGTATTGATTCTCATTCTGTTAAGTTTATAAATGTGATTTCTGATTCTGGATTTTGATTTTTGTAAAGCCTGTGCATTGGGAGATCCTTATGTGACTCTTGAGCAAATCACATCTCCTGTTTTTCCTCCCGGGCCGCTTTTTCCGACCGAGGTTCATCTCTAAGCATTTCAACTACTCAAGGTATCTTTTGTCTGCTTGCATCGATTTCTTATGTTGTACAGCGTATACATTTTCTTTGCAGGAAAGAGTAGTCCAACTTTTTGAGAGGAATACTTATTCTGTTGTGAACATATTTGATGTAACACTGCATCCCCAACGTAATGCTACTGGTATGGTTGAGGTATTTCTCTTCACTATTTGAAATTAACTTTTTACTGGTTGGTTTTCCCGTTGTAGCATTAATGTTTTCATTTCACTGCATTGGAAGGTTCCCGAAGGAAAACGTTCTACAATAGTTTGGGATCTACAGGGGTACATTGTCACAAATTATCATGGTATAAGCTCAGGCTATATGTTCATGCTCTTATTGTATTGTCTCTTGGTTGATTCCCCCCTCCCCCTGTATTATCAGTTCTATTGATTAACTTGTGAATTGACAGTGATCGGTAATTTCCTTTCAAAAAATCCAAGCATTTGGCAAGTTGTTGACTGAGTCAACATTCTTGCATCAGACGGGTGAGCAACATGTTTATCTACTGCAATTCATGTAAAGTGAATTGCCTTATAGTTAAAGTTCTACAAGTTTCTTTGCGCTCCATTGCTTCTTTCTTCTTTTTTATCCTCTTCCTTTCACCTTTTCTTTATGGAAGAGTGCAAAAGAATTTTGAGGGTAGGTTGGTTGGTGCTGATCATGCGAAAGACCTTGTTGTTTTGAAGGTGAAGTACTTGCTTCACAATATATATTTTTCCCTTTGTTTGACGATCTTATTATTCCAATATTTGTTATTTGTAATGTTCTTTGTGCTTCCTCATTCCATGTCGTCTGTTTAATCTGCATATTAGAATTGAATTGTTGGTTGTTTTTCAGTTATGTAGCCTATAGATTAATGATAAGATTGATTCATGATTCACCTATGTTGAACTCACTGACTAATGATATTTGTAGGTGGATGCATCCAAAGATCTGTTAAGGCCAATGAAGGTTGGATATTCCTCTTCTCTAAAAGTTGGCCAACAATGCTTAGCAATTGGCAATCCATTCGGTTTTGATCACATGCTGACCGTTGGGGTCATAAGCGGGATGGATAGAGATATATTTAGTCAAACTGTAGTTACAATTGGCGGTGGAATTCAGACAGATACTGCCATTAATCCTGGAAACACCTAATAATGACATTGCTATTAAGTCCTGTTTACTGTAATGTACTTATAAGACCGCTCAATGCTAAAAAATGTAGTGAATTTTCATGAAAATATTAGCAGTTACATAAATGGATAATTATAATGTAAAATATTTGTCAAGAAACAATTGTTGGTGAGGTTATGCACTCTTGAAGCCATTTATAAATCATCAGCAGATGCTACTGTTGTTGAGACTATAGTAGTAAAGCTGACATTCAAGGTATGACACCTTGAAGCTGCTGTTGAGACTCCCTCAGCGACACTCTATGGATGGATGGAGTATTAGTCTTAGGTTTCTCTTTAATTTTATCCTGTTTTCATTGTTAGCTTGGGTAAGTAGTTATGCTAATGGTAAAGGACTATGCTGCTCATCTCTCGAAAGCATGTTTAAAAGAATTTGGCTGCTTGTAGATTGTCTTCATTTGGAAATTGCTGATGAGAAGAGATTAGTAATCAATATTCGTTTATGCATCGAGGCTTCTCACAGATATTAAAAATGCATTGGCTTATAGTATTCTTGTTAATGTTGTCTATGATGCTTTCTGCATGTACTCACTATATTTTAACTTCTACATATTTTGAAAATGCATTGGGTTGCTGTATCCTTGTTGATGGATGTGAACATTATGTAGAGAACTAGTAGAAGGAGATCAAGGTCAATAAACTAACATTTAAGTTTGCATTCTGGTTTGCTGCATTCAGGTTTGTCTCCCCTCTCCCGGAATTTTATGACTTGGTTTTAACTGAGGTTTGTCTCCTGCTCTTTTTGGCCTACATCCTCTCTAAACAGTACAAACTGATTTCATTTTGTTTCATTTTGTTACTTTCCCGGAATTATGTTTTTTGAGTTGGTAGGTTGTGTGTGCGAACTCAGGTAAATGCGCGGCAACAAACTGATAGAGATCTGAAGAAGGAGAAGACTAAGCATGGAACCGTACAGCAAATTATCCAGGTTTTGTGTGTGTTTTTTAAAAATTAATCTATGAATTTATTCCGGCTTAATGTTCAACATTTTTTGCCTTGTTTGATCTGTAGGTTGTGAGGCACGAGGGATGGGATCGGCTCTTCGGCTGCTTGGCTCTGTTCCTGCTCAGCACCACGGCATCTCAGATGAGCCAAATTTTCAATTTTCATTTGAATTTTTTCTTGCATTTTCTCTGCTAACTTACGCTTCTGCCTCTTCGTTTGCTGATTTACAATAACACCCTTCCTCAATTTTTAAAAGATTAGTGTAATTGCGTGTTCTTATTCCGTTTACTAGTGTTTACAAAGTGAGATTGGAAGTTGAGTATGACTCGATCAATGGTGAGATAGTGAGCTTGACTAAATACCCACGGAGCTGCAGTTTCAGGCTAATGCACTCAGCTAGAGTATTGTCTCCGACGAGGATAAGTTTGAGGACGTCGCACTGCTCTCTCTGATTGCAGCTCTGCCAAGCGTGACAGATCTCGGTGTGCGTTTTGTTTCTCAATAGTTTCCTCTTCATTGAATTATTTCAGATTGTTTTGATGGAATTTAATTTACCTTTTCCAGAAATAATATGGTTTTGTTTGTTCATGATTTAGATTTTAAGTGCATTGTGGACTTGCAA
>JAULKM010120785.1:0-38110 GCA_032355605.1 Rubia tinctorum | reverse complement strand
CCCGACTTGCCAAACTATCTACTTAGTTGTATTTAGTAAGCATATTGGGCTTATAAATTGTATTTTTGAGAGGTACGGTGACGACCTCCCATTTAGCAAACCTAGGCACTTGATTGATAGCATCAAAAAGAAAATATTTACCTCAAATATGTGGAAAACCTCAAAAAGGGTTTTATTCTCATCTTTGCAATTCTTGTCCCACAAAGCCGGCGGAAAAGGTGGTGGTGGAAGGATTTTTTCAATTTCTCTCTTATTCGATGGTTGAGTGATCGCCTCCTTGACCTCTTGATCTTTCCCATAGAATCCTCTTCAATTTCATTCCCATCATTAACAACTCGCTCGGGCTCCTTGGTTTCTTCCCAACTCCTCATGGTGATTGAGCTTACATTTTACCTTGGGTTCAATTCCGGTTGTGAGGGATGTTTTTGAGGGAAGTTTGCCGGAATCCGTAGCCTCCAACCGGGCTATGAAAGATGAAATTTGGCTAACTTGAGTTTCCAATTTCTTTAATCTAGCAGAGTTGTGATCTTCTGAATTCATGACAATGGTGGTTATGACATGCATAAGTTCCTCATGCTCCGACCTTGATCTCCTTTCTGGGGTTGGATAGGCCCTCATCCTTTGGGTAGTCTTCTTTTGGTACCTGATTGTTCCTTTGATTTTCTTTGTTATGGGTTTGTGCCTCTTGATTATTTGGTTGAAACCCACCTTGGGTACCTTGAAAACTACCTTGAGGATTTGATTGCTCAGCTTGCTCATCTCTCCACCAAAAGTTTGGATGGTCCCTCCACTTGGGACTGTAAGTTTAGGAGTATGTATTATACGTCTTCTTATGAGATTGTCCTCTTTGGAAGCCTTGTCCGCCTTGACCTTCTCCACCTTGATATCCATGATTTCCTTGAAAACCTTGGCCATGACCACCTTGGTAGCTCATTTTCTTTACTTCTTCAAATCCTTCATCTTGAATTTGAGGGCATGAATCGATGGGGTGATCCAATGAACAAACCCCACAAGATTTGACTAGATGCATCCTCCCCTTCATTATCTCCTTCATCATGGAAATTAAAGCTTCAACTTGTTCCCCAAGCATGGGAGTTTCCGAATTTGACAATTCTTGTACCCTTTCCCTTTCCTAATTTGAACATCTCGGGTACAAAAAACCGCTAGGAGAGTAGCAGAATGTGGACTTTACTAGCCCAACATGTTGAAGCATACCCAAGAGTTCATTCCAGCCCATGATAGGTCCTATAAGATGGGCAACATCTCATTCAAAAATGAGATGACCCAAGTTCTCTCAATGCTGTTTGAGATATTTGATGTGTGGGGAATGAATTTCATGAGTCCTTTAACTCTTATATCTTAGTGGTGGTGGATTGTATGTCGAAATGGGTTGAGGTCAAAGCCACAAAAAATAATGATGCGGAAACCTCTACGAGTTTTCTCAAGTCCAACATTTTTTCAAGGTACTGTATACCCCAAACCATAATTAGTGCTAGCGGTACTCACTTTTATAATAAAATCATTGGAAACTTGCTCAAAATATATGGTGTAACCCATAGGCCATCAACTACCGACCACCCACAAACAAATGGTCAAGAAGAAATATCCAACCGAAAATAAAGAGCATCCTTGAAAAGATGGTTAACCCATCTAGAAAGGATTAGAGTGACAGGTTGGATGATTCACTTTGGGTATATTAGACTGTATAGAAAAAACCCCATAGGCATGTTACCTTTTTGGATTCTCTATGGTATAAGGTGGCACCATGCAGTGGAGCTTGAGTTCAAAACATATTGGGCCGTAAAATGCTTGAATATAAACATGGATAAAGCCAGGAAGCATATAATTTTGCAACTCCAAGAACTTGAAGAATTTAGGTGCAACTCCTATGACACCGCACTAATTTACAAGGAAAAGACAAAAGCACAACAAGATCAAAAGATAGTGAATAAGAACTATTTTGTGGGACAAAAGGTCCCTTTACCCCAATATCGGTTACATTTTTTTCTGGGTTAATTGCGGTCAAGGTGGGAAGGTCCCTATGTGGTGACCAAGATTTATGAACAAGGAGCCATACAGATAAAGTATAAAGGGAGTGGAATCAAATGGTTACTTAATGGGCAAAGGTTGAAACCTTATTTAGAATGGGGAAATTTTGGAGTGGACAAGGAGGGAAATCCCCTCCTTGGGAGAAAATGCAAGAATGAACTCTTCTGTTACAAATAAGTCATGAAAATGACAATAAAGAAACATTTTTTTCATTTTGATTTAGTAGGTTTTGATATTTCTGTTATGATTGATTGTGTTTGATGTTGTTTGTATGGAATAGTGCTACTCTTGGTTTTCTTGTCTTTACAGGGACCCTCATGATGAATTTCAAAACAAGAAAGAAAGTTGATCATTTGATTACTTCAATTTCTCCTTTTTACCTTGGTCACATGCATTGGAGACAATGTGTGAATTAAGTGTGGAGAGAGGGATTAGAGTTGAAAGGTCACTTTTTTGAAAATATTATGAGGAACAATGCAAAGTTCAAGTGTGGGGGAGGGATTAGTGAAACACTTATGAGTTTTCATCTTGGGATTCCTTTGTGTTTTTGGTATTTCTTTAGTTTTCCTTTGTGTTGGCTTTGAGAAGTTGGTAGAATCTTTGGTGGTGTGAACTTTTTGCTAGTGTTGGGGAATCTTTTGGAATGTAAAACTTTGATAGTGTATTTTTTTCATTTTCACTATTTTTTGTAGTATGAAGCCCAACTTTGGGAATTTTGTGCTACACTAAAAAAATGAAAAAATGAAAAAATATACCCGACTATGTTGAAAACAAGAAAGGACAACTTAGGCAAAAATGGGAAGGAAAGCTCAAATAGGTCGAAAGGTCTAGGTAAACATGAGAGGTTAAGGCCTGGCTAAGTTGGAAAACCTAGGAAAAAAATTGAGAGGTTGTATGGAAAAAATGTGAGATGGTGAGCTCAATATGTATGAATGCTAGGATGAAAACCCGAAAGGGCTCCTAGGCAAAATGAGAGAAATTTGAAATGGAACTTCAACATCTTTTGACCATTTTTGGCCGTTTCTTCATCAATATCAGTTGGAATGTCTTCGGTGGTTTGTTCGGGGGAGTAAGCTAGTTCAACACTTATCTTTCATGATTAACTTTTTCACACAATATTTTGGGGATGGTTAGGTTACTTTAGCGACTTCAGAGAGTGTGAGAGTTTTGAGATTCTTAATTCTTTGGGAGAACTAGGGGTAGCTCGGGAATAAGTTTAATGTATTGGCTAACTTCTCTTTGCATTCTACATTTCCCTTAGAACTTTTCTTGTATTTTTTACTCAAGGATAATTAAAGGTATAAGTGTGGAGGGGATTGATGCACACCATTATGCATGCATTAGTCGATGAATTTAAAACATTTATTGTCATATTTTGTTTGGTTGATTGCTAGTTTTAGTTAGGTTTCCACGACAAAGGGTATAGACAACCACTTTTGGTTTTCTTATCTAAATCCCATGTTTTGTGGACTTAATTGAGACTAATAGACACTTTCTTCACGGTCGCCTAGATCTTCCTCTTTGATCTCATTAGTGGGTTTCATATGAGTGCTTTTTTATGTTCTTTTGATGGAATGCCATCTGCGAGGGTGGTCGTAGATATTTGAAGGACATTCACAAGAATGGTAGAAGATATCAAATGCCATTTGCAGGGATGGTAGTAGATCTAAGACCACAAACTTCAAATCACCATAGTAGAAGGAATTGGGACAAAGAAAGGTGGATTCAAAGTTCAGGAAGGCCAAACCAAAACGGAAATGGAGGGATCGTTGTCCAAGGTTGCAGGGAGTTTCCGGTAAAATCAAAGAAGAATAAGCACTTTAGGGTGTCACCATTGGATTCGTCTTGCCAAGTTCTATAAAATTGACTACAAAAACTCCCAAATAAGGCCAACGGTTCACCCGTAGCAGAGCGAAGAAGTTAGCCATGCGAACCGCCGTTGTCAGCGCGAACCGCACATCCTTGGCACGGGTCAAAATCTAGAACAAGCCACACCAGCCAGCATAGCCTTTGTTAGGGGGCCTTAACACAGCTTATATAACCAGGCATGGGCCATAACAAAATCTGGCACAAGGCTCCTCTCTTTTCACCCATAAAATTTCTAAGTATGGGGGCGGGACGTTCTGTTTTACACATCGCGCGCCGTTTCAAGTCACAAATGTCAAGAACAGGCCACGGGGTATGAAGAATGATGCGAGGCATGCCAAAGTACTGAGCAAGATAGGGTTCCATCAGATGAGTCGCGCAAAAGGATGCATGGCGAGGATCAAAAGTAACAAAAAGAGGACCCAACGGGCGTCCTGCACAGGATGATGCAGGGTGTGCCCAGCACGACTCGTGCCAGGACACGTGCCCTATGCCGATACGGACCCCTGGCAACGGCTAGGGTTTTTGGCCACTTTTTGGGCCTATTTTTAGACCTAATTCCCTACTACTATATATATGGACCTTTATCCACTAGGGTTAAAGTTTATGCTCATTTTCAAATATTAGTAGGTGGCTAGAGAGAAACACTCTCACTCCTCAAACCCACAAAATTTGAAGCTGGAAAGTATTTCTTGAGAAATTTAGGCTTCATGTCCATCTAGGAGGTAATGCAATCAGGTGGAAGGTAGTAAAACAAATATTTGGCCACATCCCGTAGGGAGAAGGGAAACAACCTCAAATTGTAGTACTCCTTCGGGACTCCTGAAGACTTCATGTTGGTACAAACTAGAAGGAACTCCGAAAAGTGCTTGTTCAAAACTTCACCGCCCATTCCATTGACAAATCATATGGCTTCATTCTCCATGTTGGGAGCCATCAACTCTCAAAGTGTTCGATTATCCTCCGCCATCTCTACAGGTTCTTCAACTACAAAAGCTGGTTCTTGTGGAACCTCCACTCTAGTTCTCTTCCTCCTTCTTGTCCGACCACCTGCGTAGTCCGTTAGATAGTGTAAAGTCCCTAAGTTCGTGGCACATGCATGTACCATAAACTAGGAACCAAACAATACCCTACTAAAATAAATAAAAACTAGAAAAAAAGATTAGAGGTACTCAACTAACACACTATGCAAGTTACCACCGAAAGTTCTTAAATGTTCATCACTTGGAGAAGGAGAGAAACCCCCCAATGCTCATTTAATTGAGATTATTGTGGAACAAAAAGGGGAGTTGTTGGGCAAGTTGAGGGAGCATGAAGAAACTCTAAACTATGTGCGCCAAGTTTTGTAGGGGGGTGATATAAATCACAAATTCTTTATCCCAAATTGAAGAAAAAGATCAATATTTTTGGTCCATATGGTGAATAAGTCCAAGTATGGAAGTAAGTCATGCCGCAGGCGTTAAAAAAACTCGGTATTGATCATTCAGATCGTCATTCGTGACTTTCCATCAATGTTTTTCAATTTGGTTTTTACTATTATTTTTTGTTATTTATATCTTGTTCTTTTCAAGGTTGTTTTTTCCCATGATTTTTTAGCGAAGATAAGTGCACTGTACTAGATGGATAGAGGAAAGAAGACTTGAACGAAGGGAGAAAATCTTGGAGAGTTGGTAATTTGAAATTTTTTCTAAGAACAGGGGAATTTTACCCTACCCAGTCCAACCTATTCGTGACTCGTGACAATAGCATTATAAGTCGCGGCCAAAATCAGAAAGCTTCTGATACAAATTGGGCTCCCAGATCTCCTTATTTGTAATTCACAAATGATCAGTCACAGGTCAAGACTGACCATCATAATAAGCGACATTAAGATACGAGTCATGACCAAAATAAAAAATTCTTAAAAATTGGGCTCCCAGACCTCCTTATTCTTGAGCGACGAAGAAACTATCGCTAGTGGTGACAGTTTCTTTGTGGGTCGTAACCATTATGTTACGAGTCGCAAATTTATGGTTGACCTTAGAGACTTTTTGACTTCTTCATCGCGAGTCACGACCAAGGACCCGTAATTCGTGAATCATGTTTATAGGGTTTTTAAGAGCATAACCCATCATTTTCCTCAGCCCTTTTTCAAATTCTCCGCCGTCCTTTGCCTTGAACCACTACTTCTCTACCTTTCGGCCACAAAGCTCCCAATTTCTGACCAAAAATCGCTCCATTCCATTCCAATCCATCTCCGCATCACATCCACTTACATATTGGCCCAAATTGTGATAGTTTTGAAAGCCCCAGGTCTTGGGAATTTTCAAAATTCCCTTTGATTGAGGCTAGGACAACTTGTAGGCTCACTCTTCTCATCTCTCTACACTCCTATTTGGTAAAATTCCTCATTTTAAATGCTTTAATTGTGGTATTTGTGTATTTACTAATTTTTATGAAATTATGAAAATTTTGGATATTGCGTGATGTTCTTTGTGGTTGGTTTATTGATTTGAATTGTTGAGATTATGACTATAGCTTCATATTGGTATGATAATGATAATAATTTTCTTATGTTCATATAGGTTTAGCCATGAACATAGTAATGGTTAAAATTTCTAAGTATAGATACATGCTAAGTATTGTGTTTTTAGCTATACCATGTCTTTGGGAATCACATAAGTAACTTTTGGTTGTGACATGATCTCAAATTGTTGGTGATTGTAAATATTTGGACAAACTTAGCGACATAGGACATAATTATGTTAGGGACTTTATCTAGCAATGAACTATGATAGAATTTTATATGTATTGACATATGAACATTTTTGCATCATTATAGTTACCTTTTGTTAATTGTAGTGGGTCGACTGCATCATCGTGACTTTGATTGCTAAATTCCATAATTGTGTTTGGATGTTTGTCACTATATGTTGCATACTTTTGTGAGATAATTTCATAGCCATAATTGCATGAATATACCGCTTATGTACTTGTGCATTTGACGTTATTTTCTGTGGTGATAGCTATGACTCCGAAGAGACATAGGGTTGCTCGGGGTACAGGTCCTTCCATTCCACCTCCACCCCCTTCACCGGTGCTGGAACCTATCCAGGTGCCACCTACGGAGAGGTTTATAGGTTTGAGCCAGATCACTGGAAACCATGTGGAGAGGTGGGATTTCTTAGCCACACAGAAGATTCAGGAGACTAGCATCATCGACGAAAGAGCAATGAAAGTTCTCAGGATGAAGGAGCCGGTTCACTGCCTCCTCACCAAAGGAGGTTGGAGTTCTTATCTACTGTTCAACGCTACCACTCGAGAAACCATGAGCCATGTGAGCCATTCATCTGATTCCACCTCGATGACATCTCTCGTGAGTCGACTATATCAAATATTGAGGCAGCATTCCGTTAGGAGACATCGGAGATTAGGGCGAGATTTAATCCACTAGCCCCAAGCCGCAATATCTAGGAGGATGTCCAGTTTTGGTACAACACCACGAGAAGAGTTAGGGTGCTAGAGATAAGAGTTACATCATTATCCATCCCACTCTCTGGTTTTCATCAATTCGTAGTGAGCACATTATTCTGTCAGGCAGAGCCAACAAACATGTCCAACGGGAACCTCCATTTTTTATAGAAGCTAACAAGTGAGGGTACGTGCTCAGAAAAATGGTTCGAGCTGTAGGTTGATAGGGTTATTAGTGTCTCTTAGAAGCTGGAGGGGGAGATATCCATGGGAGACATGGTCACCCTCCTGGAAGAGCACTTACAGCTCACCGTCCTAGATGGTTTTCATCTTTTAGGTAGAGGTTTTTCATACCTTATCACCTTGATGAGGATGAAGAACCACCACCTTATCGGGTCCATAGCTATTTTAGGCGTGCACCACTTTCTATATGGGAAAAGTGGTGTCACATTCATGAAGTTCCCCCAGGCCCAACCGACAAAGATAGAGCTTAACACACCCTTTGATGATTTGGCGATAGAGCCGGATTTACAGTGACGGGCTATTTTTAAGTGGGAGCTTCTGAACCTGCCTACAGAGCCAGCCCAGATCAAGTAGAACACCCTTATATTTATTCAGCCCCGCCTCATGATGGACCACACTCTCCATCTCAGTCAGAGCTTGAGCTGATGAATAGCCAGTTTCCTTAGTAGCCACTAGAAATCTATGCTAGTTTCCTCGGGCGCGAGCAGATTGAGCACAATCTATTCTTCTCGCAGAGCTTGGTCAAGATGGATAAGGAGATTGATCATCTCTCATCAAGAGTTTATGAGATGTAGTTTTACTTTGGTACCACCCTATGATCCGGATCCCGGGGCATCCAAGCGTAGAGAGTGATGTTATAGGAACGCGGATTTGGTGGCTCAGTACTGGCCGTGCTATCTCAAAGATGACGGTTCTTTGTCCCATCCTTGATTGTGAGCTATTTTCATCACCCGTTATATTTTGTATTGTTTTTTCCCTTTTGTGTCTACATTGAGGGAAATGTATTGTTTTAAGTGTGGGGAGGGGATATATTATTAGGCATGCTTTTGGATGCATTTAGATTTGACATTTTATAGTCTTAGCATTGGATGCTTTTGGATGTTTTTAGTCTTGACATGTAGATGCTTTTTGATATTTTAGATTAAAAAACACTGCAAAATGAAAATAATTGAAATTGAAAATTTGAAAAATGAATGATTAAAAGATTAAAAAGAAAGAAAGAAAAGAGCAAACCCGATAAGCTGAAAACCTAAGAAGGCAATTTAAGCAACTTTGGGGGCCCGGATAGGTCGAAAACCGAAAAGAACAGGCTAGCTAAAATGAGAGGCTAAATATGGGTGAGATGTGAGCCAAAGAAACATAATGTGTGGCTAAGATTCAAACCCGAAAGGGCACCAAAGTAAAATGAGACAAAGAGAGAAAAAAGAAAAGGAAATGTTACAATTCTACTCATTTGCCCACATTGGAGTCACAAGGTTGCGGTTTACATACAGATGGATAGGGTAGCCTAACATCATAGGGCTTCTTGGGATTGGGTAACTTAGAGGGGAAAAATTGAAGTGGGATTCTCAATTCTTGATTCTTTTTATACTTCATTTTTGGTTGATATGTTGGTATAAAGTAAAGTATGTGCTTAAACCTTTGATATGGTTTTAACTTCATTTTGTGGAATTGGACTTTAGGAGTATCAATTTGGAAATCAAAAATGTTTTATGTGTCTTAATGAATTGAAAGGTGGTAGTTTGGGCAGATTTAGGAATTGGGGTTGTGTGTGAAGAATTATCATTTGATATTAATCTTGGGATTTATGATATTGAGAGTTTCAGTGAGGTATTCATTTGGGGGAATATTAGTTTAGGATGTGGATATGTGGATGCCTTTGTGTTCTTTAATCTTTTCTTACTCGAGGGTGAGTAAGGTTCAAGTGTGGGGAAATTTGATGTGACCATTTGATGTGGTTATTTTGAGACTTTTTGGAATCACTTTTGTGCGCTTTTGTTAACTAGATCTTGTGTTTTACCACAAAATTTTCTAAAGAGAGTTAAGAGCGACTTTTGCGCTCGTATGACTTTTCTAGTGAATTTTGTGTAATGGGGGCAATGACATCGAGACTTGAAGACCGAAGACCATTGAAGACCCTGAAGTTCATATTTTGATGACTTTAAGACTTGATGATTTAAATAGAATTGAAGTGTAGAGGAAGCTAGGAGACAAGAAAGAGACAAAAATCAAGATGCTATTTTTGGGCTCTGTCATGACTCTAGAAGAATTGGTCGCGAGTAGCGATGAACGTGTGGCAGGAATTTTTTGTTCTTTTTCATTATACTATAAAAGGCACACTTTATCATCTCTTCAGACCAACTCTTTCTTCCCAATTTCTGCAACTAAAAACATAGTTTTTTCTTTGTTTTCATCTTTCATCTTAGATTATGTTAGGTTTGTTCTTGATGTTTTGTATGTACTCTAGTAGTTAATCTTAGTCTTGGAAGCAATTGATTGAGGCTTCCCTTCCCATGTCTTGCAAATATTTTCTACCTATTTATTGCTTTTGGCTATTGTGCATTTATGAACCTTTTAATGTTGGCTGTTGATATCATTAATGTTGTTTGAAGTTTGAGAATATTGAATGCTTGTATCATGACCTATTAGGATTGGGAAAAAGAAGCTAATTTTCCCTTATTTTTATATGGAATTCAAGAGCATAAGTTAGAACTTCTAATTGGACATATGAGTTGATAATTGCTAGATAAATATGATGATGTTGAACTCTTTGTCATGTTTTTTTAAGGAAGAAAATATGAGAGGTCATTGAATGTTGAACTTTCTTGACTAATCTTAGTAATTACATAGATTGGTTCAATTCTTAGACATTTGAATTAATGTTAATAAGTGTTACCAAGCTTGTTGATTCTTCGTACTCAATGTCATTAATGATATATCTTTTGCAGTTTCTCGACTAAATGAGTCACTAGTGAGGTTTAACAAGAGATATTGAATTCATTGTTGTAAACTACTATAAAGAAGGATAGAAGATTTATCTTCACTACAAGTTGTTAAAATAATGAATCGGCCGTGGATTCCAGGATAGATAAGAGGCTCAGAAGTGGAAATCAATTGTGCCCATGGTCCTGTAGTTCGTGTTTTACTCACTTTCAAGTAGCTTGTTGCATGATTAGCATATTTACTTTACTTTGCTAGTTGTCTTGTCTTTAAATTCATAACTTAGAAAAACCACCCCCTTCTTTACTAGCTTTTATATATCTATGTATATGTATATCTAGTCTAGTATCCACCTTATATGTTTAAAACTTTAGGAAGATCCCTCTTTCTCATGGACGACCTTGATTTGCCAATATCTACTTAATTATATTTAGGAAGCATTTAGGGATCATAAATTGTAACTTTGAGAGGTACGGAGAAGACCTCCTATCAGGCTAGGGAGCTTCAACTCTGTCATCCAGTCCCCAAAAAATTTCCAGTTTTTTAATGTCAAAAGCCTTACTTATGTCCACTAGCATCACACAACTTTTTTTTCATTCCATGCATTGGATTCTTTGGAAGTAGATCATGTGTAAGCAATAAGTTATGATCCAAGTTCCTCCATTTAATAAATGCACTTTGGTTTGGACTTACTAGCTCTGGAAAAAATTCTCTTAACATGGAGCATAGTATTTTGTTATTGTTTCGTAAATCACTAAGCAACATGTTATTGGTTTGTAATCAGCTGCTTCCAAAGGGATTTGATTCTCTGGCATCAGTGCTGCAATTGCTTCTCCCAAATCAACTGGTATACTATCCCCTTTAAAGAAACTCTTGATTGCAGTTTTGAATCCCTCTCCCACCATCTCCCAAGCATCCTTGAAGAACTTACTTGAGTATTGTTCTTTTCCAGGGCTTATTTTAATTGAATTCCTTTGAGTGATTTCATTATATCATCTACACTTGCTTCCCTAATCAGTCTAGTTTGCTGTTTAACCATTATTTTTGTAATCATATATTAAATAAAATATTAGGTACCACATAACAAAATTTTGTGTAATAATATATTAAACTTTTAAATATTGTACAAGAATTGATGTCTTCGAGACTAATCCACGACGTCTGACTGCATATGGAGAGACAAAACCTTACTGACGTCGGATAAACCAGCTGATTTTTTTGCAATGTTGCCCAAATAAAATGACGTCGTATTTAATAGCATTCCACATCATCATGCACTCGACGGTGGTGCCCTGGAGCATGTGATGTCGTAGAACATTATCCACGACATCAGCATTGGCAATGTTGTAGCAGTTGCAGTCCTCTTTTCTGGCTTCTTGCTATCAACGATGTCGCTCCATATGCAGTCAGATGTCATTCTGAATGATGTCGTAGCTAGGAACTCCAATGATCGATCATTTTCCTTGAACCAACATTGCACACAAATATGTCAACATCGGTCTAAAACCTAGGTAAAAAGTACATTTTACCTCAGTTTTTAAACCGAGGTAAAACAATGTACTTTTTAATAAACCCACATATACCTAGGTTTTAGAGGGCAAAAAACCATGGTGAAAATCCCTATAGAACCTAGGCAATAGGTAGTGTTTGTTTTAGTGTTTGTAGATTTGAAAACCAACTCTATCTATGTCATCTTCTAGGTTCAAGGATCCTAGGTGGACATTTATTTTTGTCTTCCATGTCTTTAGAAATGGTCTCCCCAACAAGATTAGGAGTGCACCTCCATCGTGCGACATATTATGGACGTATAAGTCTGCTAGAAAAACTAGCTTTCCAGACCTTAACCATCACATCCTTAACTAGACCCCTAAGAGTAGCATGAGAGTGATCAGCCAATTGGAAAACTACCCTAGTATCCCTAAGCTCTCCCAAATCAATAATTTCATACAAGCTATATGGTATAACATTTATAAAGGCTCCTAGATTAATCATAGCATCCTTTACTAGCTTACCACCAAAATAGATAGGAATTGAAAACATTCCAGGTCATCACATTTCTTAGGTAGGCTTTTATGTGCTAATGTGGCAATCCCCCCTATTCTCACTTTTCCTATCTTTTATAGGATTAGGAATATTCTTAGAAAATGCATTTTTAGAAATTTAGCACAATTTGGGATTTGATCAATTACATAAAAATGTGGGATACTAACCTCACACCTCTTAAAGACTTGTTAAATTTACTCCTCATTGGATGCCACTTTTGCCTTTCCCCTCAAAGCATTTGGAAATGGAGGTGTAGGGTTGAATTCATTCACCTTAGTGGTAGAGGCTCTTTGGGGGGAACTTCCTCACCGAGTATCTATCTTTCTTCAAGTATGGACTTAGCTTTGTCCACCAACTTATCATGTTTTTGCAATTTTCCTTCTCGGCATCTTTCAATTCCTTTCCAGTCCTTAATTTAAAAGCACTCAAATTCCTTGGATTGATCTCTGGTTTGGAAGGTAATTTTCCAAAACCCCATGCTTTGATTTGGCTAACCAAGGTGGCCAATTTCCCCACTTGAACTTTGAGGTTCTTTATACTCGAAAATGCCCTCATGCCCAACTCTTCAATGTCGAGCCTTTATAGTTCTTTGTCACTTGTGTAATGGCTTTCAAAATTTCATCACTTTCCAAGTTTTTGATATCTTTAAGGTTATTGGAAGGTCCCTCACCCCTGGGGTAGGATTGCGGTGGAGCACCTCCTCCATTGTTCACCCCTATATCCATTTTCTTGCTCTAGTTGGTCATCACGCCAACAAAAATTTGGATGATCATGGTAACGAGGATTGAAGGAGTTGGCATAAGGGTCTTGACAGTTGTATCCTCAGTTTGCACATAATCCTTATTGTTGTCCCCTGCCAAACTTCTGGTTTCATCCATTATACTCCAAAGCATTTTGAATAGAACCTAAAATAATGTGTTAACCAATGTAGTTAGGAAATTTTTAGTATGTTTTGGTTGGTTGATTACTAGTTTTAGTCAGTTTTACAATACAAGGGGTTTAGATAGCCATTGTTGGTTTTCTTTTCTAAATTCTTAGTTTGTAGACTTATTCAGACCTAATGGACACTGTACTTATATGCATCTAGATCTTGTTTTGTGAGCTTATTTGAAGATTGCTCGTAAGAACTTCGCGTATATTGTAGAAGGCCATTCGCAAGAATAGTATTAGATAGTAGAAGGCCATTCACAAGGATGGTAGTAGACAGAAGAACATGAGTTAAAATGTGGCAGTAGATGTAATCATGCTAAGAGGAGAAAAGGAGTCAAAGCTCAAATAAGTGAAGAACTAACATAGTCATGTTTTACTACACGAGCCTTGCCAGCCAATCTGAATAATGCCAAAGGGTCATGGAAAGGGCCTCTGGGAACTGTACGGCCTGTGCCATTCAACGTTCTCGTGTGACAAAGTATGCAGCATGGGTCATTCTATATTGCATGGCCCGTGTCCCTTGAATTTAAAATCCTAAGACCAGTCAGCGTCCCGTGAATATTTGCACAACTGCACCATCAGTTACCCAGAAATTGACTCCCATCTAGCGGCTTGCATGGTTTAGTACTAGTCGTGCTGCTCAAAAGGTAAAATCAGTCTTCCACCCAGTGACCCATGAGGAATCACACGGCCTGTGTCATCCAAATGCTCAGAAGATGTTCCCAACCGGCACCCCACGAGGAAATACATGGTCGTGCGCTTAGAAGACCGGAGGACGCATGCCCTACTGGCGGACCTGCCCTATTGTAAGAGCTTTGTCAAACAAACCGTGTGCTATTGCACGGCCCGTGCATGGCGGTCAACTAAGGTTTAGTTGCCTTTCTGGGCCTCTTTCAAGGCCTAATTCCTATCTACTATATTTAGGGGCCATATCTACTAGGGTTTAAGTTTGGATAGTTTCATTTTTATTCTCGTGTTTTTTTCCTAAGAGTAGGTAGATAGAAAAAAGAGCAGACCCTTCTCTCTTAGTTAAATTCTACTTTCTTTGCCCGGGGGCTTTAAATCCAATGGATCAATTGGGTAAAATTCTTAGGGAGCAGTGATTTAGCTTGGGGATTTATATTTTTATTCATGACTTGGTAGTTATTTTATGAGATTATAAGATCTTCCTATCCTTTAAGGCTTATGAATGTTATGTTGACTTGTGCCATACATTCTTGTTAAAAGCATGATTGATATACTATGTTGGCATACACTTTAGTCTACTTTAATGTATGGTGCACTATTGTTGTCCGCTTAGGAATGTTCTCTAGGGTAATAAGGGGGTGACAAGTTCGCGACCGTGTGGGTGTATGCATGTGGATCGTGAGCACTACTTTGATGACCGTACACAAGTATGAACTGGAACAGTAGCACGATAGGAGGAAAAGATAGTTAGTAGCAACTATGTTTGCCGTAGTTGACCTATGTCGTTGCAAGCTTAGAGTCACTACAAGGTGCCAATCTCTTTTCCACTATAGGCCTAGGGAGAAGTATTCATAGTGGAGTGACGGGGACGTAATTCTTTATGGGGAAGAACAGATATGCACAACAGGCGGGGCTGTTGATAAAATGCACATTCCTAATTATGGTGGCGGTGTCGATAAAAGAAAATGAGATACAAGTGGAAGTGTTGACTATCAACCACACTATTTAAAAAAAAGTATTAGGATAAGTCTATACATCTTGTATTTGATTAAATCTAGGATTGAAATATACAACCGATCATGAAATGCAAATATCCCCAAGTGCTGCTTTATGTAGTTTACAATATTGTTCTTTTATGCTTATAGTTGATAGGTAAACCCTCCCACCCCCAAACCTTGTTTGTAACATTAACTATTCCTGACACATGATCAGATTGATGACCCAATTACGGTCTACCCCAGACTGCTGCTATCTACCCTTCATAGTTTAGCAGTAAGAAAGGGAGAAACAACACAAATTTTTTATATTTTTGAAGCACTCTACGGGTTAAATTCCATCTCTCAAAAGGTTGACAGTTTAACGACCCCGCGGAGTGCGGATCAAATTTTGGGGCCACTGTCAGGGATGCTAGTTTAAATATTTAATTGTTAACTTGCATTGCAAGTTGGTAGAGTAGTTAGTGTAATTTTTTGTTGTTTTCTAGAATAGTTATTGTTTGAATTCTTGGTGTGAACAGATAATCCTTACATTATGATTCCAAATTTTCTACAATTTCCCTTATTTTTATTTTATTGGAAAAATAAAAAATTGTGGGAAGAAAGTGCTGAACGAGAGAGATTTTGTAAGGTATGTTACTATGATAATCCTACAGAGTCTTGTTATTTGTTGAGCGAATATGGGAGAGAAATAGAAACTGTTGTTTCACAAAGCCAGTGGGAGCTAGAATGGTACCCATACCATGACTCCCCCAATTAAGTTTTGAATTACATCCCCAATTCAAGGACCTAATACTTGGATTTAGTTCTAATACCATGACTCCTCCAATTCGGTTTTGAGTTACACTCCAATTCGAGGAACCAATACTTGGATTTAGTTCCAATACCATGACTCCCCCAATTTGGTTTTGAGTTACACCCCCAATTCGTGGAACCAATACTTGGATTTAGTTCCTAAATCGACATGTGAGGAAATACTTGGAGTTTTGGCTAATTTTGGTAAAACTAGTGAGTAGCTCTAATCCCAAGTATTTAGTTTAATTGAGGATTTGAGAATTCAACTTTCTTCGAGTATTGAGAGAGTTGGGGGGCAAGTAAGTGAGTTAATTGGGAAGGTGAGCCAACTAGTGGGGAATAGGAAGATAATGGATTAGGAAGCTCCACCACCCCTATCTATAGATGAGTTGAGAAGTAGGCAAGAAGTTAAGCACCACAAGAAGCCTTTCGAGATCCTCGGACACTGTGAAGTTAGTGCTTCTACTTTTGATACTATTAATGTTATGCCTGCATGTGATTTTTTAAAGGAACTATGTACTATGAGACATGAATTAAGGCATACATTAGTAGATCAACTAGTGGACATCTCCGTCTTCTTATGCAAATTGACATCCCCCTTAGTGCAAGGATCCTGGCATGTTCACTATCCCTTGCACTATTCAAGGGACTTTGATTAAGGATACTATGGCATATTTAAGGGCCTATATTAATGTTATCCCTTACTCTCCTTATAGATCATTAAAATTAGCAAAAATGAATGCTACCAGGGTTGTAGTCCAATTGGCTAATTGCCCTACCACATACCCGAGAGGTATCGTGGAGGATGTGATGGTCAATGTTAATAGACTAACATTCCTGGCTGATTTCTATGTCTTTTAATGAAAAATGTAAAGATTACCACTCCTATATTGTTAGGGAGACCATTTTTAAAACCTCTAAGGCTAAAATTGATGTGCATACCGGAAGGTTAAGCTTAGAGCTGGGTAAAAACATTATGGATTTAACATGTATGAGAGCATAAATTGTCTTGATGATGAATCTCCTCCATTTGTGATTGATGTTCTTGATGATATCATTCAAGAGACTTTTGATGTTTCCGTAAATGTAGCTTTAGAGAAGGATCCTATTAACAATGCATGGTTTAGTTCTCCAAATGCTATCTTAGTGGAAAATGTGAGGGAGATTGATCCCCAAATTGAGATTCACATAGAGGCCCTACCCAAAAACCTAGATGAACTAGTGATTCTCGAGACCAAGTTTTCAATAGAGAAACCACTCGTATTCGAGCTAAAGCCTTCATCCATAAATTTAAAGTATGCTTTCTTAAGCAAAGGAGAAACACTACCGGTGATTATTTCTAGTAGGCTCACTAGTTCCCAAAAGGGTAGGTTTATTATGATTATTAGGAAGTTTAAGGGAGCTATAGGTTGGACCTTAGCTGACATAAAAGGTACAAGTACCTCATCCTTTATGCACCATATATTATTAGAGGAGGGTGAAAAGCTCGTACACCAACCTTAAAGGTGGTTAAACCCATCGATTATAGAGGTAGTTAAACATGAAGTCCTTATGCTAATTAAGGCGGGGTGATATATACTATCTCTGATAGTAAGTGGGTGAGTCCCACTCTAGTGGTGCCGAAAAAGAACGGGGTGACTATGATAAAGAATAAGGATGGGGATTTGGTACCCACATGTATCCAAAACGGGTGGCAAGTGTGTATTGATTATTTGCGCCGAAATGCAGTAACTCGCAAGGATCATTTTTCCCTACCTTTAATTTACCAAATACTGGAGAGGTTAGCCGTTCATGCTTGTTATTGCTTCCACGATGGCTATTCAGGATATTTCCAAATAGCCATCGATCTTGAGGACCAAGAAAAAACTACTTTCACATGCCCTTTTGGCATTTTTCCCATAGGCGCATGCCCTTTGGTCTTTGTAATGCACCGGGTACCTTCCAGATATGTATGGTTAGTATATTCATGGAGTTCATTGAGCATTTTGTTGAAGTATTTGTGGATAATTCACCATTCGTGGAGAGTCCCACGACTCTTGTCTACATCATCTAGCACTTGTGCTAGAAATGTGTATTTACAAAAACTTCGTGTTGAACTCCAAGAAGTTCCACTTTATGGTAGATAAGGGCATTGTTCTAGGTCATGTGATGTCAGCCAAAGGTCTAGAAGTGGATAAGGCTAAAGCGGATGTAATAAAATCCTTGCTCTACTCGACTAGTGTTAGGGATATTAGGTCATTCCTAAGGCACACTGGTTTCTACCGGCGTTTCATTAAGGATTTCTCTAAGATCTCCTCTCCCTTGTGCAAATTTTTGCAAAAGGATGTTGAGTTTATTATTGATGATGAGGGTAGGAAAGCCTTTGATACCTTGAAAGGGATGCTTGTGACAGCCCCTATCATCCAACCCCAAAATTGGTCCATCCCCTTTGAGATAAAGTGTGATGTGAGTGAAATTCTATAGAAGCGGTATTAGGCTAATGGATAGGAAAGGTTCCACACGTCAAATACTACGCGTCAGTGACTCTTAATGATACAGAACAAAATTACTCCACCACGGAGAAATTTATTGTCTGAAGTATTTGCCCTTGAGAAATTTAGGAAATAATTGCTAGGTACTAAGGTTATAGTTTACACAGAATATGCGACACTTCACTACTTGATGACAAAGAAGGAAGCGAAACCTAGGCTTATTCGGTGAATACTTATTTTCAGTGAATTCGACCTTGAAGTTAGAGATAAGAAGGTTAGTGATAATGTGGTCACCGATCATCTAAGTAGATTTAAATCCCTTTATATCCTAGATCCCACCAAGGGGAAGCCTAAGTTGTAACCTATTCGGGAAGAATTTCCGGACAAATAATTGTTCAGGGTAACGACTAGCTAACCTTGGTATGCTAATATAGTGACCTATCTTGCCACGGGAGAGTTCCCTCCCTCGTATGAATAAAGGAGAAGGGACAGGTTGGAAAATGAGGCAAAACAGTAGTTTTGGGATGATCCTAACTTATGGAGGCATTGCACCGACCAAGAGATTAGGAGGTATATTCCCAAAGAAGAAGTAGAGCCCATGCTTAGAGTTTTCCATGCCTCCGATGTTGGTGGGAATTTTGGGTATAAGAGAACCGCAAAGAAAATAGCAGAATGTGGTCTTTATTGGCCCAACATGTGGAAGCATACCTCATATTTCATCCTATCATGAGATCGATGCCAAAGGATGGGCAATATCACATTAAACAATGAGATCCCCCAAGTTTTATTAGTACCAGTTTAGATTTTAAATGTGCGGGGGATGGATTTTATGGGCCCTTTCCCCAATTCCGGTAGTAACACCTATATTTGGGTGGTGGTTGACTACATGTCCAAATGGGTCGAAGCCAAGGGGACAGGGAAAAATGATGCGGAAATAGTAATTAGTTTCCTTAAGTCAAATATCTTTTCTCCATTTGGCGTTCACCAAACCATAATAAGCGATAGAGGAACCCATTTTAGCAACAAGATCGTGGAATCCTTGCTCAAGAGGTATGGAGTGACGCATAGGACATCCATCATGTACCACTCACAAACAAATGGCCAAGCAGAGATGTCCAATCGGGAAATTAAGACCATCCTTGAAAAGACGGTAAAACTATCTAGAAAGGATTGGAGTGCCCAGTTTGATGATGCACTCTGGGCCTACCGGACCGCACATAAAACCCTAATAGGCATGTCAGCCTTTCAGATCCACTTTGGCAAAAGATGCCACCCCCTGAACAAACTTGAGTACAAGACACATTGGGCCATCAAACACATAAATATAGGATTAAGTGGCTAGTCAATAGGCAAAGGGTGAAACCTTATTTTGAGTGGAGAAATTTGGGAGTGGTCAAGGAGGTTAATCCCCTCCTTAGTAATCAAATCCATGCATACATAATTCTATGTCAAATAAGTCGCGAGGAAGACAATAAAGAAATGGTGTTTTGATTATGTTTTAGTAGTTTTTGAAAACTTTTTTTTGTGTGATTTTGGTAAGTGTTTGGATATTAGTGGTTTTTTTAGTGATTTGTAGTTATCCAATTTTCTGGTGGGAACAGTATTATGATTGGTTTTCATGTTTTTGGATGCAGGAATTTTTTAGACGAAAAAATGAAGGAACAAGTGTTTTGCACGGGTCGTACCAAGCCTCGTGCTACAAGCCGTCATGAGGCATATGTAAAACATCAGTTGTTCCAAAAGAATAATGCCATGCAATTTTCGGAAGGCGTTGAGGATTCATTTTGTTTCCAACCTTTTTCTTACCTTGGTCACATGCATTGGGGACAATGCATGAACTAAATGTGGGAGAGGGTCGGAACTAAACTCCTTTGCTTTCATCTTTTATGCCCTTATCTGTGTCTTCTTGATTTGGATGTTGTTAATGACTATTTTCCCTCATTTGGTTTCGAAAAATTGCTTTGTTGGTTTGCTTTTGAAAACTTTGTTTTGGTGTGAGGGCACCTTTTGTAGTTTGTTGGGAAATTGGAACACTTTTGGTTGTGTCATTTTATTCTTTGACTATATTCATATAGTATGAAGGCCACCTTTGGGGTATTTTGTGAAGTGGAAAAAAATGAATATATATATACCCGGCCAGGTCGAAAACCCAAAAGGAAGAAAGGTCGGATAGGTTGAAAACCCTATGCAAAAGTGAGAGGCCTTGGTGTGGAAAAAGGTGAAAAATGATTTCAATTTGTGGGAAGCTAGGATGAAAACCCAAAAGGGCTGCTAGGAAAATTGAGAGAAATTGAAAAAGATCCTAAGGTTTTCTTTGATTGTCACTTGGAAGTCCTTTTGTTAGAGTAAGTTATCTCACACTCATCTTTGTGAATTTCACCTTTTATTGGTATGATTGGTTGGATAGATTACTTTAGTTTTTTTGGGTAGTGAGAGTTGTCAGATTCTTATATAATTGGGGGAACTAGGGTAGTCTAGGAGTAATTTTTTTAATGTATTGGGGAACTCTATTTGCATGCTACTTTATGCCAAGATTTTTGGTCGTTCTTGTTTACTTTAGGACAAGTATAGGTTTAAGTGTGGAGGATTGATCTACACCTAAAGGTATGTTTTAACCAATGCATTTAGCACATTAATTAGTATGTTTTGGTTGGTTGATTTCTAGGTTTAGTTGGGTTTACATTACAGGGTGTTTAGATAGCCATTGTTAGTTTTCTTGTCCAAATTTTTGTAGACTTATTTAGACCTAATGGACACTTTGTCCTTACGAGCATCTAGATATTTTTTGTGAGTTTATTTTTTGATCGCTCGTAAGCACTTTGACATAGATTGTAGAAGGCCATTCGCACAGATAGTAGTAGATAGTAAAAGGTCATATGCAAGGACGGTAGTAGATAGAAGGCCACAAGTCGAAACGTAGCAGTATATTAAATCACGCCAAGAGGAGAAAACGAGTTGAAGCTCAAACAAGTGAAGAACTAGCATTGCCGTGTTGTACTGCACAGACTGTGTCACCCAATCCGGATGGTGCCAAAAGGTAATGGCATAGGCCACACGAAACTGCACGGCCTGTGTCATTCAACGTTATGGTGCTTCTACATACAGCATGGGCGGTGCCATATTGCACGGACCATGGCCCTTGAAATTGAAAATCCTAAGACCTTCCCATGTCCCGTGAAAATTTACATGACCGTGACTTAATTTTCCTAAAATTGACTCCCAGTCGATGGCTCGTAAGGTTTTCCAAAGCTATTACCACTCAAACAGAGAAATCAGGCTGCCAACCAGCAGCCTACGAGGAATCACAACTCGTGTCATTCAAATGCTCAGAAGACGTTCCCAACTGGTACCCCATGAGGAAATGCACGGTCATGCAATCAGAAGACCGGAGGACACATGCCTAGTCGGTGGTCTGTGCCTTATTGTGAGGACCGTGTGCTATTGCATGGCCATTGAGTAGCATCCATCTAGGGTTTAGTTGACTTTTGGGCCTCTTTCAAAGCCTTATTCCAATATACTAAATATAGGGACCTATGTCTACTAGGGTTTATGTTTGGATAGTTTTATTTTCATTCTCCTAGTTTTTCCTTAGAGTGGGTAGAGAGAGAAAGGGGCCAACCCTTCTCTCTTTGTTTAATTCTCTTTATTTTTCCCAAGGGCATTGAATCCAATGGATCAATTAGGTTCAATGCTTAGAGGGTATGGATTTAGCATGGGGATTTATATTTTTATTCATAACTTGGTAGTTCTCTTGGGATATTATAATATCTTCCTATCCCTTAATGCTTAAAAATATTGTGTTGACTTGTGCCTTACATCCATGTTGAAAGCATTATTAATAAACTATGTTGGCATATACCTTAGTCTAGTTTCATGTATGGTGAACTATTGTTGTCCCCTCGGGAGTGTTTGGTAGGGTAATAGAGGGAGTGAGAAGTCTGCAATCGTGTGGGTACATGCATGTGGTTCGTGAGGACTGCTCTGATGACCGTACACTACTAATAGTTATTTGCTCCGTTATGGGTGAATCGTTGGTCCGATTTGGGAGTTCTTGTAGTTGATTTTATAGTGCTCAAGAGTAATAATCCAATGATGTCACCCTATAGGGCTAATTCCCCTAGAATATTTCCTAGAACTTCGTGTAACTTTGGACAACGATCCCTCATTTTCTTCTTAGGCCTTCTTGAACCTTGAATCCACATTTTTGGGCTCAATTCCATATACTGCTACGCTTTGGAGTCTATGGCCTTATATCTACTATAATTCTTGTGAATGGCCTTCGATATCTTCTACCATCCTTGTGAACGGCCTTCAAATATCTGCTACCGCCCTCTCGTATGGCCTTCTAGAAAAAGATAATAAAATTACTCACAAGAAACTGACTAATGGGATAAAAAAAAAGAGCCCGTGAATACCAAGTTTCCATTAGCTACAATTAAGTCTGCAAAACTCAAGATTTAGACAAGAAAACCAAAAGTGGTCGTGTAAATTGAACTATAACTAGCAATCAACCAAACAAAAGATGATAATGAATGTATCAAATGCATTACGTAACACATGCATAATGGTTCACATCATTAACCTGTGGAGTGCACGAAGGTCAAATATAAGAGATTTTTAATGTTGCTCTCGTACTCAGTGCTAACTGCAATAAAGTAGCGAGTGGCATCTGGGGTCGTCTACAGAGATACTAGAATTCAAAAGTTAGATTTACACAATTCACGATTGATCATCACTCTGATTATGTGTTGGGAATATCTAGTGCTTTAAACATGTGATTTGGGGGGTTTGTGTCTGACAAACTACTAAGCAAACAAAGATGTAAAAATAGTAATTAACTAGTCTTGGGGGGTTTTTGCATAACATGACCGATTAATGACTTTGATCCTCGACTCTATCACATATAACCACATAGACTTATTCTTATGCCTATGTCACATAGTGTGGAGATGGTAGGAAATTCCCAATGTCTGTCACACAAAGGTTTGTCTCCCTTCAAATGCCATCTCACTGCCTCCTTAATTAGAGATTGTGTGCTGATCCCTTTTGATAGCGCAATTCATTCCCTGCCATCTCACTCATAATGCTCCCACTTAAAGGATTTCAGCCTTGCAAAAAATTACAACCTTGAGATATTAGAGTAAGGACAATATGTCTCGGGCACTCCACTACGAACACCAACTCTAGGTCTAGAGAGGCAAAGGAATTGGCATCTCATGGTGACTCTAGGGTTTCCATGACCTTAGTCACTACTAACTAGAATGCTTATCGATCGGGGTAAGCCAAGGGTTTCCCCTTGTTAGGAATTAGTCTAGCGCTCTTAACATGCAGTCACTCACATAACTAGCCAATTAGAATTAGATTCTAACGATTGATTCGGTACTCTTCAGGTAGGATGAATGCACTCATCTCCCCAGTACTCTAAAGCCTACAATAGCCAAAATATATTACTCCAAGATAGCATTTTAGCCTAAAATGATATTATATATGCATAGAATTATGGATTCATCGTAAAGCATGACATGGCATGAATTATACACGAATGAGATATACAAATCGTACACAAATATTCATAGGACATAGAAGTAGGGTAATCTAAAATCTCACAAAATTATAATCTAGTCATGAATACAAATACCCCAAGATAATAATTACTCTAGGGACATTAAATCCAAAGCAATCATAGGATATAATGCTATAAGGCTAGAACCAGAGAAATAAATGAAGATAGGAGAGGACCTTTTTCTTCCTACCTATTACAATATATCTAAATTAATGAAGATCTCTCTAACCCTAGAAGACAAGGCTAGCTTATACAGTAGATGAGTTTTGGGCCTTAGAAGGCCCAAAAAGGGGAGAAAATCGTGGTAGCCACAGATGCCACGCTGTCACGTCTTGAGCAATACTGCACTTGTCGGCCCGCACGACTCCAGCACAGGAGCACAAGACGAGGGTTGGATGGGTGTTTTATGCATTTTTGATGGCATGGGACATGCCAAAGCGCACGACCCGTTGCCAAAGTACACAACCCGTATTTTGGTCTTGTGATTTCCTTGATTCCCTGAGCACGGTCCGTGCTTTTTTGCACGGCCCTTATCCTTGGCCTCATTCCATTGGCAGGAGTTATTGCACGAGCCGTGCTATGTCACACGACTCGTGTCATTCTTTTACTTTTTTGTAATTCTCTCCTTTCTTCGCCAAAACTATCTACTACCATGTTTTTTCTCGTAGCCGTTGGTCTTCTACCATCCTTATGAATAGACTTCTAAGATCTACTACCATCCTTTCGAATGACCTTTTAAAGGAAGTCTTAAGTTCTTACGAGTGATCTCCAAATTGAGCTCACAAAAAGGATCTAGATACTCGTAAAGACCAATATCCATTAGATCTATAGTAGAATACAAAATGAAGAATTTAGATACAATAACCAAAAATGATTATCTAAACCCTTTACAATGTAAAACTATGTAAATCTAGCAATCTGCCAAATAAAAAACAATAAAAGAAATGTTAAATACTTCGGAATATACGTGCATATGATGTCTCATCAATATCACTATTCTTGCTCGCATTCACCCGTGCGTCGTGGTCGTCGCGTAAAAGATAGCCAAAATGACTACTGAAACCTAGAACAATCCATTATGTTGTTGGAAACATTGTCCTTGTTCTTCCATACGAAACATTGTCCTTGTTCACCCCATAAGTGAAGGTGCAAGGCTCGTCCCCCAAATTAAAGTACGTAACTGGACAGCCCTACTGTGTCCTTCCGTGATAGTGGCAAGGAACTCGAGAGTGTACCTTCTATATATAGGGGTCTCCTTCTCTAAGAAACCCTCTGAGCATACCCTTTTCAGCAAGTTCTTGACCGATTTGTGAAGCTTGAATGTTTTGAAGACTTTCTTGTCCACAAATAGGGTCTCAATGATGGGGCATCGACATAGTCAAGCCCATTACTCCTACTGTACTAGGCCAAGCCTCTGAAGTCCCAAAAAAGGAGGGCACGGGCCACATCACGATACACTACGTCTAGGTGGCACAATGGCAAACAGAAAAACAAAAACACAGATACCAAAGCTATAGTCCCACAGCAATCTAGCATGCGACCGCTCAACCCAATATGTAAAATCTCATATTTAATCCCAAACCAAGGCAATCTAGCAAGCAACCTAAAATCCAAACGCCAAAAATACTAATTCCAGAGAAAAGAGGGTTTGGCCGAATACCTTTTCGGAAATTGATGGCGGAATTCATTGAATTGAAACTTAAGGGCCGTGCAAAATTCTCTCTGGAGCAAAATGTCATAATCCACAACACCAACACATGGAATAAATTATGAGTTCTTGGTTGAAAGAACTCGAAATGACCGAACTAATGTTTCTTAATATTTGGGAAATTCTAGGCTGTAATTAGATGGGAATCTGAGTAGGGTATGTGTGGAATTTGTGTAGGAGTGTTTTGGGATGAATTTCCTTGGATTTGGAAAAGAATTATGGGAGTTATGGACGAAATTGTGTTCGGGTAGAGGGTAGTTCGCGAAAAAGGAATGAGGATTCTACTGGGAGAAGGCCTAGGTTTTATAGATGGCTCTTACCCATTCATTGGGAAATTTGAATAGCACAGGTGACATTTAAATGGCACTGGGTGTGCCATTTGAATGCTTCGTGCTATTCATCCGGCACGATGCTTGGCACGGCTTGTGCCACAAGAACGTTCATGGGCTTCTTTTTCCATTTTTGTTGGAAACTTATCCCTACAACCAAAACCACAAAATTGAGCATTATTTTGTTCATAATCAAAATATTAATGACTAAAGTTCCCTAAAACACCACCAAATTAGCAAACAATCCAAAATTACGATAACACACAATCTACTTAAAATAATAAAAACACCGTTTCTTTATTGTCGTCCTTGCGACTTATTTTTCATGCATTTTAAGATCCAAAATAAACCTAACCGTGGGTGTCCAGAATCACCATCTGCGACTCCACCCACAACCACGTCCTTATGGACTGGGCTTCACATACAACGAGGCTTACCTCTTATCTTTGGTGACACATATCATACGATCCCATCCTTAACAATTTTTATACCTTTTGAGTTAACCTTGGGCATAGGAAGAGGTTTAGGAGGTTTAAACTCCTTAACTCACTTTATTTCCCGCTGCATGTTAGTGCTCACATTTGTAAAACAAAAGGTATTAATAGCACAAGGAACACTAAGATCATGCATACTAACAATAGTTTCATCAACATTCCCATTCATCAAGGTCAGAGCTTGTAAGGTGAGAGCAACTCATCATAATCATTAATCATGCAAGGTTCATCAATATGATCATTATCCTCAAAAACACTTAAGCCAATCTTATCTATGTTATCTTCTAGGGTAATGTTCCTAGGTGGACATCTATCTTAGTCCTCGACGTTTTTATAAATGGCATTCCCAATAAAATTTGGGGTACACCTCAATCGTGCGACATGTCAAGGACGTATAAGTCCTCCATAAATACTAATTGTCAACTCTAACCAACACATCCCTAACAATTCCCTTAGGACTAGCTTGGGAATGGTTAACCCATTGGACTAACAACCCAATCCCCCTAAGTTCCCTAGATCAAGTGATTTATAAAGGCTATAGGGAAAGACATTAATTAAGGCTCCGAGATCTAGTATGGAATCATTTATTTCTTTATCAACTAAGTGGATGGAAATTAAAAAAATGTCGGGATCGTCACACTTTTTAGGTATGCATTTTTGAGCTAAAGTGCCTAATCCCCTGATTTTTAATTTTCCTACCTTTTACAGTGGCTTAGGCATCTTTTTAGTTCATGCATTTTTCAAAAATTTAGCATAAGGAGGAATTTAATCAATTACATCTAGAAGTGGGATACTACCCTCGCACCTCTTGAAAATTTCTCGGATTTAATCGTCATTGTATTTCACTTTCGCCTTTCTCCTCAAAGACTCTAGGAATGGAGATGGAGGGATGACTTCCTCCAACTTAATGGTAGAGGAACCTTGCTCAGAATTATCCTCAAACAATTAGCACTTTTTCTTCAAGGCTAGACATGGTCTTCTCCACCATTTGATCATCCTCTAGCACAATGTCCTTCTCGGCTTCCTTGACCTCTTTCCCATTCCGTAATTCAAGAGCACTCATGAAAATAAGTCAAATGCATGTATTTCCTAGGGAATTTAACATGTCTTTTGTTATCTTTTGTGTGGTAGATTATTATATTTATGTGAGTTTACATTACAAGGGGTTTAGATAACCATTTGTGGTTTTCATATCTAAATCCCTCATTTTGTAGCTTACTTTAGATCTAATGGATTTTAGGTCCCTACGAGCGCCTCGAAATATTTTTGTGAGCTTTCACTTGTAGATTTCTTGTAGGCATGTCAAACTGTTTAAAAGACCATTCACAAGAGTGGTAGTAGATTGAAGAAGGTCTTTAAAAAGGATGGTAGCAGACTGAAGGTCACGAGTCAAACACTAAGTAGTAGATGGATGAGCCGAAGAAAATGAGTCAAGTCTGGAAGAAATGAAAACTGGCACGGCCTATGTAGATCTGCATGGCGCGTTTCATGCCAAGTTTCAAGAAGACTAAGTCCAGGTGCGGGCTGCGCAATCCCACACCTCCCGCATGCTCGGAAGGAAAAGATTAAGACTCCAGACCACGGCCCGTGAGCTTTTGCACAGGCCGCACACTTAGAAGACTTGTAGACACACTCTATTTTGTGACCCATGAGTTTTGTGCAAGCCTCACGATCAAGTGGCTAGGATAGGCTCTCCAGTCTGTGGGCCGCGTACTTATGCTTAAGGCGGATGCTCAGTTTTCTCGAGAAGGACCTCCAGTCTGTGGCCTGCGCTCTTTTGCACTTACTTTGCGGCGCGGGCTGTGCATTATTGCATGGCCGAGGCCGACGTGCAAGCTAGGGTTTCTTAGCTTTTTATGTTGTCTAAGGCCTAATTCTACCTACTATATAAGCAAACATTAGTTTACTAGGGTTAAGGAAGTCGAAGTTTGGTTATTATTCCTAGATCTAAGAGTAGGTGGAGAGAGAAGAAGGCTATATCCTCTCTCATTTATTTTACCTAGTTTTTGCCTATGACATTGAATTCAATGATTACTTTGGATTTAAATGTCTCCGGAGTAGTTTATTTTTTGGGGAATTATTTGTATTAATGACTTGATTTTGACTTTGGGAGATTCTTAGATTTCCCAATCTTTAAGTTCTATGAATAATTGTGCTTGATTTATGCTCTATATTCTTGTATGATGTATGCCATGAATGTTCTATTATGCATCCGTAGATTCATGTGTAGTATAACATCGTGCTAGGATAAATTCTATCTTAGGAGTGTTAGATTAGGGCTATTGTAGGTTCATGAGTACCAAGGAGGTGAGTGTATACATGTTGCCCTGAGAGTACGGTATCGATTGTTAGACTCTAACCTAAATGTCTAGTCATGTAGTAAAGTGCATGTTAGGGATGATAATTGATCATTAACGAGGGAAACACTCGACCTAACCCGATACATAGGCATGATAGTTTGTAAAGACTAGGGTTCTTTTCGGTGAATATGGTCTTGTCAATCCTAGAGTCATCACGAGATGCCAATTCATTTGCCTTTATAGGCCTAGGGTTTGTGTCCATAGTGAAGTGCACTGGACATA
The DNA here is from genome assembly GCA_032355605.1 of Rubia tinctorum. NCBI lineage: Eukaryota > Viridiplantae > Streptophyta > Magnoliopsida > Gentianales > Rubiaceae > Rubia > Rubia tinctorum. Next base: position 9,184 of record JAULKM010120785.1, on the reverse strand, counting down.
TTATCTTCACTCTCATATCTAATGGTTGCGACCTACTAAAGACTAAGTTCCTCTAAGTGGGGGGTTATTAGCATTAGGAGTGAGATTTATGAGGAAATAATTGTGGTTTTGACAGGGCAGTCGAAGCGCTTTCCCTAATTACGATGGCGGTATTTTGGCTTTTAAGTTGAGTCGGATGTTTCTGTGACAGACATTGGGAATTCGAAAACCTTTACCACACTATGTGACATGGGCATGAGTTAGGTTTATATGTTTTACATGTGATAGAATCTTGGATCAAAGTTTTCAATCATCATGCTATGCAAATACCCCTAAAACTAGTTAATTATAGTTTTTACTCTCTCTCTTTGTTTTCATGCTCGTTAGTTGTTAGACAACTCCCCCATCATATGTTTAAAGCACTAGCTATCCCGAAACACAATAAGAGTGACGCCTTATTGTAGATTGTTTGTAGTTACTTTCAAATTCAAGTATCTCTATGGACGACCCTAGACTTGCCACTAGCTACTCTATAGTGGTTAGTAGTGAGCATGAGAGAAACTTATAAATTCTATTTTTGAGAAGCGCTCGCGGGTAATTTTGTGAAAAGAATGACCCTGTGGGTGCAGATCAAAATAATGGCGCCGCTGCTGGGGATACTAATTTTAATTTAATTGTAAGCTTACATGACTAATTGGTAGTAGTTGTTTGTGATTTTATTTTTTAGCTTTTTGTTGGTTATTGTGTAGAGCACTTGAATTTCTTTTCTTGTTTTCTTCTCATTTTTGTGCTAGTGTTTCTTTGTTGACCACTAGTGTATTACTTCTAGTTTTTGGTACATACCCGTACCACTAACAAAGAAGCCTTACACTACTTACCGGAAAGTACGGGTAGGCAATCAAGGAGGATAAGAAGGGTTAGTGACGAAGTTCTGCAAGGTCCAACTATTGATTTAGAGGTACATAGAGGTATCATGGTTAAGGACTATAGAACTTTGAGAGAGTTGATGACTCCTAATTTGGAGAATCAACCCCTTTGCATTGTCTTCCCACCTCTTCTGCATATTGTGACATGTGAGCTCAAGAGTGAGATGATTCAGTGTCTTCCAACATTCCATCGGATGGTAGGCGAGGACCCCAACAAGCATCTGTAAGAGTTTCATTTGGTAGGTACAAACATGAAACTGGCGGGAGTCTTTGATGAAGACTACAACTTACAGTCCTTTCTATTATCACTTCGAGAAGCGGTAAAGGACAGGTTGTGCTACCTCCTGGCAGGGTGTATAATTTCTTAGATGGATATGAAGCACCGTTTCTTAGAGAATAATTTTCCCGCTTTGAATTCCACAGGGTAGAAGGCTCAGCTTTCAACATCTCGCAGCTCTCCAATGAGTTCCTTTATGAATATTGGGAATGCTTTAAGATATTGTTGGCAAGCTATCCGTATCAACCATTTAAACAAGGAGATCTCATGTACTATTTCTTTGAGGGTTTATGTGATAAGGACATATGAATGGTGAATGCCGCATGCAATGGATCGATAGCCAACAAGAGCCCCAAGGAAGCAATGATTTTTTTGAGGAGATGTTGAATGGAACGCGCCAATTCGGTACCCATTTAAGAATTAAGACATTGGAAGAGCTCACTCACTCCCCTAAGCTAGAAGAGCAAGCCCAATCCCTTGCATCAATAATAAAGGATTTTATGAAGGTGAGGACTCAAAAAGTGAAGGTTTGCGTGACCTGTAGTTTGGATCGTCCGACGGATATGTGCCTACGAGTAGTGGAGGAATTTGAGGAAGTGAAGTCCTTGGGCTATAATGGAGGTAATGGGAATTTGGTGGGGGAAACAACAAGGTTTCCACGGGAACTAAGGAGAAGATAACCGCCAAGATCCCTACACCTACTATGATGCCACAATGACCAACAAGGGTACAACCGGGGAGGATTTCAACCTTAACCTTACCCAAGGGACTAAGGGTCTTCCAACAACAACAGTCATCTCTACATTTCGGGTCAAGAAGAGATCTTGGAAGGAATTACTCAAATTACAAAGAAAATGGGGGTTTTTGCAGAGCGTACAAGGAGAGACATTGAAGAGTTGGGAACGAAGGCATTATAGAGCATCAAGAAGCTCTAGGTTCAAGTGGGGCAATTAACCACCTCGGTCAACTTGAAACAATGGATTCTGGCAAGCTACCTTCCCAACCCGAAATCAATCCAAGGAATTTGAGTGCTTTGAAGTTGAGGAATGGGAAGGAAGTGAGAGAAGTCGATAAGGATACATTGCAAGAAGATAACAAGATAGTGGAGAAAACTAAGCCCATGCTTGAAAAGGATGAGATATTCGTTGAGAAGGAGACCACACAAGAGCCATCTACCACTAAGGCAAGGAAACTCAACACTCAACCGCCATTCCCGAGTTTTTTGAGGGAAAACCAAAAGTGGCGTCCAACAAGGAGTAAATTCATCAAGTCTTCAAGAGGTGAGAGGTTAGTATCCTAATCTTAGATGTAATTGATCAAATCCCATGTTATGCTAAGTTTATAAAGAATTCGTGTAATAAGAAGAGGCCTAAGCCTATAAGAAGAGTAGGAAAATTGAAAATAGGGTGAATTGCCACATTAGCTTATAGAAGCCTTCATAAGAAATGTGATGATCCTGGCATGTTTTCCATTCCTATCTATTTAGGTGGTAAGGTAATTAAGAATGTTATGATTGATCTTGGAGCCTATAATAATGTTATCTCCTATAGCTTGTATGAATCTCTTGATTTGGGAGTGCTTAGGGAGACTCGGGCTATAGTTCAATTGGCCGATCAATCCCAAGCTAATTCTAAGGGGTTAGTCAAGGATGTTATGGTTAGGGTTAGTAATCATGTTTTTCCGGAGGACTTCTATATCCTTGATATGTTGCACGATGAAGGTGCTCCCCCAATTTTATTGGGAGACGACTTTTGAATCCACCGAGAACCAAAATAGATCTCCACCTATGAACCTTGATCCTAGAGGATGACATGGATAAGGTTAGTTTTGAAATCCATAAATGTAACTATGTTTCTTATTCTTCTCTCGCATGCAATGGTATAGGCTTTTATAAGGAATTTGATCAAATTGATGAATGTTGCATGAGTGATGATGATGAGAGTCCTTACATGATTGATGAGGAAAAACATGGTTTGAGCTTTCATTTTGATGAAAATGTTGATGACCTAAATACCTTGCATGGTGTTAGTGATACTCTTACAGTATCTTCCCTCATCAATGCAGATCACTTAACTCACTGCGATAACTTCAAAACATCCACCCTCATTTCACAATAGGAAGAATTCAGATTTGGGCATTTTCTCTCAAGTGATGGCACTCTTTCCTTTCATTTGTGCAATCTTCATCTCCTAGCATTCAAAATCGGGTAATTCTTTAAAATTTGTGTTTGCTAGCTTTCATTAGCATAATTGTATTATATGGGGGGGAACTCGAAATTTGAAAATTTAGAGTGTTGGGAGCATATGGGTTATGTTCATAATCATAATTATATACATCTTTATGCATGCATTAGCCGATGCATCTGAGAAATTTATTATTATCTTTTGTTTGAATGATTTCTAGTTTTAATTAGGTTTACACAACAAAGAGTTTACATGACCACTTTTGGTTTTTTTGTCTAAATACCGAGTTTTGTGGACTTAATTGAAGATAATGAACACTTTCAATTCATATACACATAGATATTTCTTTTTTATGTCATTAGTAGGTTGCTCATGAGTACTTTTTATCATATTTTTGTAGAAGGTCATCCTCTAGGGTGATAGTAGATATTTGAAGGCCATTCGAAAGGATGGTAGTAGATTAAAGGACACAGACTCCAAAATCATGCTGGTGGATGGAATTGAGCCCTGAAAAGGAAAATTCGAAGTTAGAGAAGGCCAAGAAAAAAATGGCGGAATTGTTGTCCGAGAGTTGCACGGAGTTCGGCTAAAGATCCGAGTAGAATCAGCCCTTAAGAGTGGTAACATTGGAATTTTCTTTTTGAGCACTATGAAATAAACTATAAGAACTCTCAAATTGGACAAGCGGTTCACCTGTAGCGGAGCGAACAAGTCAACCGACTGAACTAGCCATGGCCAACACAGTCTGCACTAGGCTGGAAAAAGGAGCTGACTTAGCACGGCCCATGTCAAGGATCCTCAACATGGCCCATTTCACCCAACATGAGCCGTTCCATGCTCCAGCACGGACCGTGCCAATTCTAGCCGATCGTGTGCCCCATGTCTTCTTTGCACTCTAAAATTCAATTAAGTATGGGCAGGATCGTTCTGTTTCACATGATTCACATCGTTTCAAGTCACCAATGCCAAGACCGGCCCATGGGAAATGAAGAAATACACAACTTGTTCTATGTTATTGAGTAAAATGAGGTTCTAGCCGACGGGACGCACCATACGACAAAGGATGCGAATCAGAAGAGCAAAAATGGAGTTTTGGCCAATAGCCCATGCCGGTTGACAAGGACCGTGCCAACACGAGAGAGCCGATCGATGCCAGGACAGATGCCCCTTGCCGGTACAAGGCTATATGCCATGCCACGTCCGACGGCCTACACCAGCACGAAGGGGTCTTGGCTGGCACGGACCCTGCCATATGTCACTCCTCGTGTTGTTTGCGGCTGCAAGGGTTTTTGGCCATTTTAGGGCCTTTTTCAATGCCCAATTCCCTACTACTATATATATGGACCCTTTTATACTAGGATTTAAGTTTTATGCACACTTTTAATCTTATAGAGTAGGTTAGAGACAGAAAACCACTCTTCCATCTCTTTAGCTTATTTTCCTTTCTTCTCTTTATTTTTCTTTTGCCCAAAAGTGTTGAATTTAATGAAATACTTGGGTTCAATGCTTGGGGAGTAAGGATCTAACTTGGGGATTATATTTGTATTCATGTATTAATGTTTATATTGTGAGATTTGATTGATTAATCTATTTATATTTAATGTTTGTGAATTTCATGATTTTCACTTAGTTAGCACACACCAAAGTCTACTTTCATGTTGCCGGAATATTGATACCCCCGGGAAGGGAAACCTAGATGCGTTTAGGGTAATGATGAGTCCGGATCCAAGTGGGCGTGTGCATGTAGGTTGCCATTGTTAACATTACGATCGACCATGCACTAGTATGCCGACGCGTTGGTCCGAAGGGGAGCGGGTAGAGATAGATTGAGTTGCAAACAAGTGTTAGCTTTGCAACCTTAGAGTCATCGATAAGGTGCTTCACCCATTTTAATTTCAAGGCCTAGGGAGAAGAATTTGTGGTGTAGTTCCCGGGACGTAATAGCACAGGGGAGACTCAGATCTGCACGGAAGAGATGGCTGTCATTGCACTTACCTAATTACGAAGGGGGGTGTTGATGGAAGAATGTATTTGCACCCTATGTGATATGTATGGGAAGTGTTGACCATCAACATTACCACATGTAATGAACACTAGAATAGGTTTAGAATTGTACGTGATGAAATCGATGATCAAAATTACATGAATCATTCAGCGCATATATTCCCCGAGTGCTAGTTTATATAGTTTATTATTGTGATCATTTTCATACTAGTATTTAGTTATAAATCCCCCCAATTCTCGTTTTACCAACACTAATTGATCCTAACACGTGGTTAGATTGACGACCCGATCACGGTTGTGTATAGTTAATTATTAGACACCTAACATCTCCGTGAACGACCCCGGTACTTGCCACTATCTACCATTCTTGGTAGTGTAGAAGTAGGAATAGGAACAACATTACAAAATTCTATCTTTGATGCCTAACATTCCTCCTATTGGTTATTGGTTGGCAGATCTCCCATCGATTGATTTTGCAACACCGAGAGGGGGGTCAAAATTTTTAGCCATTTCTGGGGATTATAGTTTTAGGTTCTAGTAGTTAACTTGCATAGCTTTTTAGTTGAGTGGTTAGTGTTGTTTTGGGTTTTGTTTTTGTTGGTTTTTTTGCTGATGATCTTTCTTGCTAGTATTCGGTTACTTCTAACCCTTTTTACCAGTGTGTAATTTTTAGTTGCCTATTGTTTTATTTCCGGTTTATGGTACACACTTGTACAACTAATTTGGGAATTTACATTTTCCAATGGAATACACAGGTAGTAGGCGACGAAGGAAAAGGAGATGTGGACCGGAAGTTCCACAAGAACCACTTTTAGTAGTTGTAGAAAAATAAGAAATGGCGAAGGATAACCTCACTTTAAGGGAGTTGATGTCTCCAAATTTGGAAAATCGACCCCTTTGCACCATTTTCCCACCCTTGCCACCTAATGTGATGTGTGAACTCAAGAGAGGTATGATCTATCGCTTGTTGACATTTCATGGAATGGCCGGTTAAGATCCGAACAAGCATCTTTCGAAATTCCACCTAGTTTGTACTAACATGAATCCAGTGGGATTTTCGGTTAGAGATTAAAATTTGAGGGTGTTTCCTTTGTCACTTCGGTATACGGCTAAAGATTGGTTATACTCTCTCCCGCATGGTTATGTCACATCTTGGATGGATATGAAGTACAAATTTGGATGGATATGAAGTACAGATTTCTCCAGAAATACTTACCAGCTTCAAAGTCTGTGAGGTTGAAGAAGCAACTTTCCAATGTCTCTCAGTTTTCCAATGAGTCCCTTTACGAGCATTTGGAACGGTTCAAGAGGTTATTGGTGAGGTGTCAATATCATACATTCAAAGAGGGAGACCTAGTTTATTAATTTTTTCGAGGGGTTGTCCGATGATGACATGCGTATGGTGAACACCACTTGCAACGGTTCAATCTCCAACAAGAGCCCAAGGGAGGCAGTGGTACTCTTCGAGGAGATGGAAAATGGAACAAGGCAATTTGGTATAAGATCTAGGGTGAAGCCCGAAGATGAACCGTCTCAATCTCCTATGTTAGAGGAACAAGTTCAAGCTCTTCCCTCAATGATGAAGGAGTTTATGAAAAGGGGATTTCAACAAGCAAAACTGTGTGGCATTTGCAGCCTTGATCATCATACGGATGTTTGCCCATAAGTGGCGGAAGATATGGAGGAAGTTAAGGCGTTGGATTTCAAAAATGGAGGAAATAGGCCACACTTTGGTAGGGGACAACAACAAGGGTTCTGGGGGAACCAGGGAGGTAAAAGGAAAGATCCTTACACAAATACCTTCAACCCTAGATACCACGATCACCGAAAATTTCGTTGGCATGAGGAGAACCAAATGCAAAGGTACTACCGAGGGAGACAAGCTCCACCTCAACTAAGTCCGAGGAGAGAAAAGCCTTCTAATAATAATGACTCACTATACAAGTCCGACCGAGAAGAATTCCGTAAAGCAATCTCTCTATTGGCTAACAAGAATGATGTCTTTGCGGAGCACACAAGGCGAGAGATTAAAGATCTCGGAACTAGGGCATTTTGGAGCATCGAGAATCTTGGGATTCAAGTCGAGTGACTTGCACCTTGGTGAGCCGACTTGAAGCCACAAAATCTAGCAAGCTTCCTTCTCCACTGGAGGCCAATCCAAGGAATGTGAGTGCTTTGAAGTTAAGAAGCGGGAAGGAGGTGTGCGATCCCGAGAAGGAGATCTTACAAGAGGAATACTAGGTCTTAAAGAGCAAAAAAACCAACTTGGAGGAGAAATAATTGGATGTGGAGGAACAAGTCAAGGACCTTCCAACACCCGAGGCTAGGGTTAATCTCCCGCCACCTTTCCCTAATGCACTTAGGGGAAGTCTAGAGGTGGAAACCAATGATGAACACATTCAAAAAAACTTCAAGACGGTTAAGGTTAGCGTCTCACTCTTAGAATCAATTGATCATGTGCCTTCATATGCTAAATTCTTGAAAGTTGCATACACTAAAAAGCGGAACAAACCACATAGGAATCAAGGAAAATTTAAAGTAGGGGGAGTTGCTACTCTAAATCATAGAAATTTGCCTAAGACATGTGATGACCCCGACATGTTTTCAATTATTGTTTATTTGGGTGGTAAATTGGTGAAAAATGTTTTGATTGATCTAGGAGCCTCTATTAATGTCATTCCTTCTTGCATTTATGAGAACCTAGAAATAGGTGAACTTAAAGAAACTAGGGTAATCGTACAAATTGTCGATCACTCTCAAGCTAGTCCTCGGGGTCTAGCGAAGGCTGTGATGGTCCGCAAGAGAAAATTGGTATTTTTGGCGGACTTCTATGTCGTTGATGTAGCGCTCGATAGTGGTGCACCCTCAATTTTATTGGGGAGATCTTTCCTTAAAACATCAAGGACAAAAATTAATCTTTATTAGGGAACACTAACTTTAGAGGATGACATAGATAGAGTGGGTTTTGATATTTACAAATCTAAGCATGATTCACCTAATCTCTCTCTTGTGTGTAAAGGCATAACCTCACTACCAAAGAGAAACCCTCTAGCACCAATATTTTGACACTGGTTTTTGAAAATTGGTGCCCCAAATAAACTATCACCATTTTTTTTAAAATTAGCATTAATTTTTTAAAAATACTGGCGCTAATTTAACACCGGTTTTCAAAAAACCAGTGCTAATTAAAAAAATGATGCTGGAATTTTTAAAATTCAATCTCCCCGCCAAAAATTTCATAAAATTTTCCAAAATTTATCACAGGTTTACAAAAAACTAGTACTAATTAATAATATCAGTGCTAACAATTTTAAAATTCAATCTTCCCGCAAAACAATTCAAATCAATTCGCCATAAATTTTAATTTTTTCCAAAAAGTTCATGAGATGGGCGCAGCTACGCTCTGCCGCTCTAAACTAAAGTATATTTTTGATTAACTTTCATAATCGTTAACTTCTTTTGTTGACTTTAACTATAACTAGGTTGAATTAAATTAACCAACGATCAACATTTATTGATTCAATATAAATAAGAAAATAAATTTTAAATAACAAAAATCTTGTTTTTTGGAGCAATGGATATTTGGGAAACATAGTTTCGGGTCACAGTGTAGGTTTCCAAAATTGTGTAATCAATGTTGACTTTCGAGGCCCTTCCATTAACCCATACATGACCAAACCACAAAGTTGCAATCGTATATTATTCAATTGAATTTTGGCATCACCAATTTCGTGATTCGACAATTCTAAATTTCTTGGAGGGACCTAAGTGCAAAAAGTAAAAACTTTACTCGTAACTCCAAATTGAAATCCGCT
>JAULKM010120775.1:0-21039 GCA_032355605.1 Rubia tinctorum | reverse complement strand
GTGTTTTTTTTAATATATATATATATATATATATATATATATATATATATTTAAATATACAAAATCATACTCCCTCCGTCCCATTTCAAGATACACACTTTGACTTTCATGGTTAATTTGAAAAATAATTGATCCTTAATATCTCAATATGGGATAGTTAAAATATGTGAAAGGGCAAAATGCATTCATGCCCCCTCAGTTCTTGTGTTTGTGCGGATATACCCCGTGTTTTTTGAAAGTCATGACCTTGGATTTGCACTGATTCAGAAATTCGTACATCTGATGCCATTTTCCGGAATTGACCTTAACTTTTTTGCATTGACTAATTTGAAAGGTTTAAACTATCTCTCCCTGAAATTCCAGCCTCTCATTTGCCACGACCTCCGCCACCAGCCGTTTCGCCATCCCCCATCGATAAACACCTCCTTGAGACCCAGCCACCTGCTTCGCCATCTCTGCCTCGTCGCCGCCCCGCCAGAAAACACCCCCTTTCTAGCCCAAACCCCATCTACCAGCCATCTCTTCGCCACCAGCCATACCTCCCACAACCCCCAACCACCACACCCGCCTCCAACACCACACCCACAACCACACCCGCAGACGACCCTCGCCACCTCAATAAACGTCGAAACCCGCCATCTCCCACCACCTCAATCGAAACCAGAACCCTGAACCCGCAGCCTCTCGCCACCTTAATCAAGGATGAGGCCTCTGAATTGACGCCATAGATCGCTCCGGTTCGACATCACCCATCACCCAAATTGGCGCCACCCAAGGACCTAAATCGATGCCACCCGTCACCCAAATTGACGCCACCCACACACTCTAGTTATAAAATAGCCCGCCACTTTAGTGCTCCGCGCGACCAAACCCAACCCACAATCCCCACCCTTCCAGCTCAGCCCCGTCCCCCATAAAACACCATCCTTCTCAGCCCCATTGTTGGAATCCTCCCTCCCAAGCACAACGTCATCGCCGGTAAATCCCGACCCTCTAGCCCAATCACCTCCTCAAGCCCTTCCCCTTCCCGTCATCAACCCCTATGATCGTAGCCTCTGCCAGCCCATATTTAGTTGGGTCTGGCCTTACGCATGTACGACAATGCTCATAATTGAGAGTTTTATTGAGTGTTTTTATTTCAACGAAATTGAGGGCTAACCCGTGTCAATAGAATTGAGGGCTTTTATTTTAAAAGGGCAAAATGGTAATTTCTTTTAAATCCGGCAATGACCAAAGTTGACAATATATTATACTCCTTGTGTCACATAAGTAATTGCACAATTTATTTTTGGGAGCCAAACTTTGCAAACTTTGACCGTTAATAAAAATAAATCTATATATAATAAAAATATCATGTGAGATCTTGTTAGATTCATCTAAACATCTATTTTTTACACATCAATTTTTATGCGGTATTATTATAGGTAACTAAAGATATTTACAGTCAAACGTGCTCATTGAAGACCGTGAAAAAAGTAATTGTGCAATTACTTATGGGACAGAGAGAGTATAATGTATTCTCACAAATGGTTGTTGTGGAACTTGGATACAATAGCCAATAAAATCCCTCTTGATATCTTTACCAAGAATATTTAATTTTCAGATATTCATTTAGTATCTATGAATGGCTAATGATGAATTGATATTATCAACCAATTGGCATATTAGAATCATCTTTTGTAATTTCTTCCTTGCTTTAGTTGTTTTATCTCCAGGGATTTTTGGTTTGCTAAATTACTGTGGAATTATGTTAGATCAACATAAGAAGTAGGGCTATTGAAGAAGTAGGGTTATTGAAGAATTAGTGCGATTTAGATTTTTTTTGACCAGTTAGATTGTCCTTTCTTGTTTTCATTTCAGTCCAACTGTCATCACATGTTTTCTTCAGCACCTTCAATTTGCGTCCATTCCGGTTAATCTATTTTTTACCAAGTTATACTGGATTTCTGTGTTCCAGGTATACCAAATGCTAAAAGATATTGATCCTAGGTTTCTTGAACTAGTGATGAGGCACAAGAACTGCATTCTCCTCGAGTCTATCCTTCTAACTCCCAACTGTTATCGCCTGACAGAGTTTAGCAATCATCTTTCATTTGTAAGTGATAAAACAATCTATTTTATTGATATGATTAAGTTACTGTATCACATTAACCCTGCCTGGTATTTGAAAATGATTTTATGTGTTTAACTATAGTTGGTAATTCAGGATGCAACTACCAGGCGTTATAAAATGTTGCCGGATTTTAAAGGATCTTCCAATAACCTGAGCACTCGTATGCTGGTGATTCTATGGGCGGAGTTGGCCGACACCCTGTTTGCTCATATACGGCATGTGCACTCATTGAAGCAGTATACAATGCTCTGGATCAGCCCATTGGTAATCTTGAACCATCACCTCTGCTAAATCTAAAGGTTCTCATCTTTTTTCCATGTCTTGCTTGTGCACATTTGATAGTTGTTTCTTGATACATGTCTTCATTTACTAATATTTTAATCTTGAGTTTTTTGTACACATCATTAACCATAATATTCCAATTTTTTGTTGCTGGAATTTATCAGATGATTTTACAAACCATTCTGTGGATTGAATACTTTTTTCTCCTTTATGTTCTGGGTTAGGGTAACCAACTTCTTTTCTTGCTAGGGAGGTCAACTTAGGAAACTATGATTTAATGGGCATATTTTTATGGTCGACACACGTCAACTTTGTATTGGTGTAGTTTTTAACTTTAGAATGGGCATATTTATTAATTTTTCCAATTAGACATTTGGAGGTTTGATGCAAACTATCAACACTATCAGAAATTAGTTAAGAACTTCAACCTTTATTATCATAATCTTTGTCAATGGACAATGAAATATCCATTACCTATATTATGATGTATCCATTGTGAAATGGACTTGGCTACGTGCGTCGGGAGCTAGTAAGGGTTTGGTGTGCCTGTTCGTAAGATTTAAGATAATGGGATACCATTATTGGTACAAAAATATTAATTTGTGCTAGTGGGTTAGATTTAGTTCTTTTTAAAACTTTTAGCAATCTTCTGGTGAGAAATTTAGATCTTAGAATCCTATATAAGTAAAAACTAAATATGGTAAAGAATATAATTTATAGAAATACTTTAGTAGAGTACACAATCAGATTTTGCTTACCTAAATTAGATTAAGTAACGTATCTGTGATGGTACTAACAATTGCTAAAACATACTTTTATCAATTGCCATTTCTTTGAACCAGATTACTGAGTTTATATAAATAATATGTACTATGTGATTTTGAGACTGACTACTAGTCTAGTCTCTATTTTGCCTGGCTATGACATGATCGAGTCAGTGTAATCTGAAAAATTCTAACTGCATCAGGCAAAACAATTATGTTGGTTCAAATATTTCATTCAATGTGTGATATGTGCAGTAACTATATCTAATTGAGAACCATTATTCATAAGCACTTTCCTCATACATCCCTAGTTAAACTATCTTATTCCCGACGCAGTGCCGGAAATTATCGACCTTTTGCATACCTGAATAATTTTGCGTGCTCTGTTGTTAAACCCTCCCCCTCCCCACCCCACTGCTACAGTCTCTCCTGCGCCATCACTATTCTCAGGTGTTCTCTATATTTTTACTGATTTTGTAAATTGCGATAAATGTTCTAGTATGAATTCTAGATTTTTGGGTGCAGTAACATTTAGTGCTAATCCTGACACTTATTCGGAGGCGTTAAAGCATGGTTCTTAGCGCGATGCTATGTCTGATGAGATTGATACTCTTGAGCACAATGAAACTTGGACTATGGTTCCTCTTCCTCCTAATAAGACTGCAATTGGATGAAAATGGATTCATCGTACCAAGTTTAAGGCTGATGGTACTATTGAACGCACAAAGCTCATCTGGTGGTTCTGGGTAATCTCCAGGTTGAGATAATAGGCTATACTAAGTCATTTGCTCCTATTGTAAAGATGAGTTCTGCTCGACTATTATTATATGTTGCAGTAATTCGTTGTTGGGAACTTTATAAGATGGATGTTCACAATGTTTTTCCACATAGTGACCTTTATGAAGAGGTGTTTATGCACTCTCCTCTTGTCTATACTGTGCTCCCCCCCCTCCCTCGACATGGTTTTTCTGGTTTAGAATTCTATCTACGAGTTGCGATAAGCTGCATGCACCTGGTTTTCCAAACTAGCTTAGGCTCTACGCGAATTTGACTTTGTGCAAAGTAATGCTGATTACTCTCTTTTTGTTTAATCCCATGGTTCAATTTCTTTGCATGTGCTGGCTTATGTAGATTATTTGGTGATTGCAGGTAGTTCTTCGTTGCTCATCTCTGAATTCAAGAAATACTTGAGGTATTCCTTTCACATAAATTATCTTAGTGCACTTAAGTATTTCTTGGGTATAGAGATTACTAGAAGACCAAATGGAATGTTTCTTTCAAAAATGAAATATGCCCTGTACATTTTACCAGATACTGTTTTATTGGCTTCAAAACCGACATGTTTTCCGATGGATCAACAATACGACCTTGCGCATGTGAGTGGACCACTTTACAATGATCCGGAGAAGCATCGACGTCCAGTCATTCGTCCCATTTACCTTACCATTACACGTCTTTGGCTTAGTTATTAGATGCATACGCTTGCACAGTTCATGAAGTCACTTTGTGTTCCTCACTTTAAGCTACACTGCTGGTTCTAAACTACTTTAAGAGTCACCTTGGTCAAGCTTTATTCCTCTCTTAACATAGTTCTTTATAGTTGATTTCTTTCTTGGATTCTGACTGGGCTACTTGCCCTATCACACGACGTTCAATTTTTGGTATTTTATGATGATCGGTGATTCTCCAGTTTTTTGGAAAACCAAGAAGCAACCTATGGTTTCTCATTCTTTTGCAGAAGTAGAATATCGAGAGGTAGGTGATGTGTATTTTGCCTCCATGCAATATTTTGGCGATAATCAATCTGCTCTTCATATTTCTTCGAATCCTGTCTTTCATGAACCTACAAAGCATATAGAGGTCTACTATCATTTTATCAAAGACCTGTTACGGCCTGGTACTATTTTTACTCATCATATGCATACTTTTTTTACCCCACAAACTTGGTCACGAAAGCTCTTGGACGTAATCAGTTTCAGCTACTACTTGGAAAATTGGGCATTCTCGATCTGCATTCTCCAACTTAAAGAGGAGTATTGAGGAAAAGAAATATTTTGTGAATATTGGTTTTATTTAGATTAGTATCATTTTCCTTATTTACTTAGGTCTTTTTAACACTATATAATTTACCTGGAGTATGAATACAATTACAACATTACACCCTTATTTTCTACATATTCCAATGATAGAGAAGAATGGTGATCTGACCGTTTATAGCTTTTTGTTTGAATTCATGAACACGTTGGGATACTGGAAACTAAGGTTGATCATGTTGACCCTTAGATTGGGATGGATCACCTGTCCGACCCAAATTGATACAAAATTTTGGGTCAAATGAGTCGGATTAGGTCACAATTCGACCTAAATTATAGTATATTATTTTATAATTTATTCAAATAAAGTGAATAATTTTTAAATATATTGATATTTAAATAAAACATAAAATTACAATCTATTTTTCATATAATTTAAAATAGAAATATTAAATTAAATTAAATTATAAATTATAAATTATTCTCCTAATTAAGAAAAATACAATTATTTTCATTCTATTTTGTTAGAATACTATTAATATTTTATTTAAAAATATATAATTTTACTAAAATTGAAATATATAATTAAGAATATATTTATTTTATATTTTTAATCAATATATAATTTATAACTAATAGTAGTTTTACAAAACAATTACCTATATAAATATATTTTTTCAAGAATGTTAAATTAATCAGGGGTGTTTAAATTGCTCGACCCAACTCAATCCGACCCATTTTGACCGGGGCCATTTGGGTTGAGTCTAGGGGTGAGCATCAGTTCAGTTTTTAAATGTTTTGGTTTATTCGGTTTGGTTTAATCGGGTTGACATTATACAGCCAAAACCAAACTATATATGGAAAAACCAAATTCGATTTATTCAAATTTGGTTTTTCGATTTTCGATTGCAATTCAAATATATATTTTAATAAACCAAATTAAATAACGGCTAGCAAATAAAAGTGTATTTTTTTAAAATAAGGCACATATTTTCTTCTTTCCTCCAAACAGTTAACAAGTATGATGTGCTTAAGCATCAACCCTTGATTTTCTACATTTGTCCTAACAGTCAGCTGTTTACTAAGAAAAAGAGACAACCCATAAATCAAAGAACAAGGAAAGGTAAAAATGCAGCCTTCATAATAAAATAGAAACCTGTAATTCACAACCAATGCATACAGCCGAATACATTGAAGAAAAAAGATATAAATAATTTATATATCATTATTCGTAATTCCTAATTCACAACCAAATCATAATTAATAAAATATATTTAATTAAGTTATATAATATAATTCAGTTTTCGGCTCGATTTTTGATTTATTTTTAGAAACCGGAAACCAAACCATAAACCATATTCATAATTCGATTTAATACATCAGTTTAAATATTTGAATATTAAATTTTGTCTGGCTTATTCAAATTCGAATTAGTCAATTTTTCGGTTCGGCTTTTGGTTTTTAGTTTTTTCCCCACCCCTAGTTGGGTCGATCAATGTCTCATTTTGGTCAATTGGTAATTTGGGTAGAGTTAGATATGGACTAGGTCAAATTTTGACCAAAATCGATCTGTTTGACTCATTTTCATACTTGCCCCATTTTCTTGAGAAATAATCATTCTTTGGAAAAATAATCATAAAAAGAATTCGTTTAATCCCGGCCAGGCCCAATCTGATCTGACCTGACCTAAATCAAAACCATATGAACTGAAAGGTTATCAAAAAGAAACATAGCAAAAGAGCATTATTGTGATGAGCCCTTTGCTTAACCTGCACAATAAGTACTTGGAATTATTGAAGAATAAATGGGTTTGTTAATTCGAGACACTTGCAATTATTGAAATATACTGTGGACAAAACAGGGCTCATGCAAGATAAAGATGCAATATCAGTATATAGGTCATACTTATCCTTTTATAGTAGAAACTTAGTAACTTAACATGTTCATAATTGAGTTGCCTTAATTTCAAGAACCCCTAATCCAACCTTCTCCTTCGGTCGAGGGTGAAAACAAAGAACTACCATTGCAACATCACAATCGGCATCACTCAGCTTCTGGTTAATCTCGTACCTAACAATTATAAGAAAAAAAAGAAAGGAATAGACGATTAGTAATGAAGATATATAAGAAAAAGAGAGGTGGGCATTTTCTATGCAGTAAAAGTGCTAAAAATGTAACCCAATTACATGACAAATTGACCTATATTGGTAGATTACGCTCATAAATAAAATAAAATTATATTTTACAATTATTTTGGTTTGCAAATGATAAGGAACATAGAAATCTCAAAAGTAAGGTGGTACTCCAAAGTTCAGTCCAAACCTTTTATAACACTTGCATAGAGGTTTGGTATCACCATGTCTCGAACGATATCCGGCTATGAAGGTGATGCCTGTAACTTGTCGTCAATAGAAACCATGATGCACACATTGGAATCTCTTTCTCTCTACAGCTGGAGGATATTCCATGCTGCATTAACAAGATTAGACAAGGAGTATATAAGATGCCTCACGACAGTTTTCCAATAAAATTAATGAGTAAATATCCCACAATAGAACATTATATATTTTTACCATGTACTGATCTTCAAATCTGGAAGATACACTTTCGATTTTGCCTTCACTTTGTCTTTCATAGATTCCCAGGTTTCACCAAGGGTCTTACAAATGGATTTCACATACAACCTTCTCCTCTTAACAATTTCCTTAAAGAAGAAAACTTATGAGCATAAAAATCATTTTTGAAATGTAAGAAAATTGTGACTTATGCATTACCTTTCGTATATGAAAATGGCAAACATAGGGACTAGTGTGAAATTGGCTGCTATTCTCCTCCAAGTGTCTATTCCACATTGAATACATGTCCAGAACAAGTGAGTGAAACAAATTAATTGACATTGCAAATATTTCACCAACACGAGTGGTGAAATTAACTAGGTTAAGTATTACCTTATCACTGTACTGTATGATAAACAATTTCTTCAAACATTAGTTTTCGTAGATGCTCTTTCATTTCCAAAGGTGCTAACTCCAAACCGAGGGCAAGCTTTCCAAGTTTCTTAGACAAGAATAGGGATGCAGTTTTATCACCACTGTTCCTTTTCACCCCACAGTCCAATATTTTCACATATATACATGGCAATACCCATTAAATGTTAGCCACAGTAATTAATCACATATACTCCACATATCACACTGAATGAAAAATCAGGACCGACATACATGTGCCAGATGCAATCTTAAATTTTCAAACATAATAAACACTTGATCATGTCAAAACCTGATAATCGAAACATGATATGTAAGCTACCTTACACACAGTTACATCACATATCAAACACTGAACAAAATATTTGAACCAACATAATTATTTTGCCTCGTGCAGTCAGAATTTTTCAGATTACACTAACTCGATCATGTCAGAGCTAGACGAAATAGAATGTAAACTAGTCAGTATCAAAAACACACAGTATATGTTATTTCTATAAACTCAATGATCTAATTTGAAGAAATGGCAGCCGATAAAAATACATTTTAGAAATTATTAGTATGAGTATAGATACGTTACTTAATCTGATTTAGTTAAGCAAAATCTGATTGTGTACTATACTAAAGTATTTCTATAAATTACATTCTTTACCATATTGCTGTTTACTTATATAGGATTCTAAGATCTAAATTACACACCAGAAGAATGCTAAGAGTTTCACAAAGAACTAAATTTAACCCACTAGCACCAATAAATATTTCTATACCTATAATGTTATCCCAATATCTTAGATCTTACAAATAGGCAAACCAAACCCTTACCTACTCCCGGAAGTACATGTGTATTGATGTTGTTGGAGGGTAAGGGTAATATGTGGAATACATAATCACGAGCATGTGTTGCACCTTGAAGGTCACCCTTATGCAAGGTGGTTGTCTGCAAATGAAGTTCAATTGGTGGAACATTTGTCAGCAATGCATATGAAACCGCGAGATATTTTAATGTCTATGAAGAGAAAAATTCCGAATAATGTTTCCATCACAAAAACCATATAAATTCCATGCCAAAAATTTTGGACGATGGAGAAAGCATGTAAAAGTCAAATGCAAGTTGTTATGTCCTATTTACATGACAATGGTTCTGTGCATGAGAGTATAACTAATAATGCAAAACATGAGTTGGAATATTTGTTCTTTTTTCATCCGAAATCATTGGAGAAGTGGTGTGCATTTCCACATGTATTGTTGATAGAATCGTAATATAAAAAAGGTACTTGATGACCTTCATTGAAATTGTTGGTTTAACTTCGACCAACATGACATTTTGCACAATGTTCGCTTTCATGCACAAAGAGAATGACTCCAATTATATTTAGGTATGAAATTTTCTAAAATCCACAATTGAGGGATGCATTGCCCCATGTGTTATCATCACGGATCGAGAGTTGACATTGATGAAAGCATGCAAGAATGTTTAATCGGATGTTAAAACATTACTTTGTAAATGACATATCTATAGAAGTATTTTAAGAAAGTACGGGCCATTGATACCATCAAGCCAATGTTGGGATTTATTCTACCAATCATGAAATACATTAGTTGAGTCTCAGTGTCATGAATCATATATGTCCCATTTGGCCCAACTAAAAGCAGTTTTGATTAACTCTCTAGGTATTATTAGATATATATTTTTTAATAAATTTTTATAATAAGGTATATCTATGCAACTAATGCAATTATTCACATTTTCATGCGCTTTTGGTTACATTGATGATAATTGGTTGTAACCGTATTAAGAAATATTAGTATCTATTTGGACTGATCGATTTCTTAATTTTGGAAATCACACCACGAATAGAGTTGAGAGTCAGCATGCCAAGTTAAAATATATATATATATATATATATATATATATATATATATATACTTGGAGTCATCATAGTCAGATTTAGAGATATCACTTCTCTATATCGACTAAGTCAGTCAGTGAATAGACACATCAATAAAATCAAGTCTTGAACAAAGCTAAATTGTCATTCGACATCGGTTCAACACTTTACATTTTCAAGAATTGCGTAGATTTGTGTCAATTCATGCACTCAATCTCATATTTAATGAGTTTGAGAGGTCAAAAGTTGGCGGGTTTGTTTTTGAAAATTGTGGATGTCGATTGCGCACAAGTTGTGGGCTTCCATGTGCACACGAACAGGTAACATATTTTAACAATGATCATCCTATCCCACTTGATTTAATTGATATATTTTGAAGAAAACTTGACTTATCGCCTTCCATATATCCAACCATATCGACATAACTTCTACTCAGGTGATAGAAATTCTTTACATCCATATATTCATCAACTTCCAGTTATAATCCATCCTTTCATCATGCAAGTGCAAGATGTGAGATCTGACAGAAATTATGGATTTTGAGCGGTAGCTATCCGTCCTAGTTTTCTTGAGGATGAATGGTCCAATATTCGATCTAATTTGATGGAAGAACTGGAGTCTCGCAAGATGGAATATACCAATAACGTCTATAACTCGTTGATTTATTTTGAATCATATCGGTGTGCACCATTTGAGCATTGGATGACTATGCCAGAGATGGGTGTACTAATTGCTTTCAGATACAATGTGATACTACATATTTTGAATATGGATGGCAGTATGACATATTTATCACTCCGATCTAGCCCACCACATTGGTACGAGCATGTAGCAATTTCCCTTGGTTACGTTAATAATAATCATTATGTTAAGGTAACATTGACATGAGAAAACCCAATGGCCACTTATGCTCCACAATGGGCCTATTTTAAATATGATTGTGCAGATGCAGGGATTACTCCATATATAAATCGGATGAATAGTTACAATGAGCATGTACGCTCTAATTGTACTCCTGAGAATGTTATATTGGAGTGAAATGGAATGAAATTTTCTTTTTTATATTTTATTGTGATGTTAATTTGTTTTTTTATTTTTAATGATCCAAAATTAATTTATTATGTTTTTATAAAACTATTAAAATCATGCATACAAAAAATTAAGTTATAAATAATATTATAATAAAAAATAAAATTTATTTTATATTAAAATTTATTCAACGTTAGATATTTCACAAAATAATTTAAAAATATTATAGAAAAGATTATTATACCATCATAATTTGAAATTAAAAAATAATAATAATTAAAATCAAAACACAAAGCATCAAATTAAAGTTAAATAGAATTTCCCGTAGCAATAAGGGTGGTGAAAATAGAATCACCTTATGTAATACTTATTAAAATGTTAAAATAGTTTATAAAGTGGTAAAACTTGAAAAAATGTTACCTAAATCTTGAAAAGTGTTATCTAAATCTTGAAAAGTGTCATCTAAATCGTGAAAAGTGTTGCGTAAGATCTAATGCATCATCACCTAAGGTAATACTTGTAAAAGTATTGTAATAGTTTAACTTGGTATTATAAGCATTTAAAGTAACACTTTGAAAGTGTTATATTAGTGTTACTTTGTAGTAGTGTTAGTTGCTATTTTTAGTACAAAAGTTGGTAATACTCAAGAATATCAACTAACTACTTGTAAATGTGGCATTTACCACTTACCGAGTATGTGTAGCTTGTTAGTAAATCAATAATTATATATCAGTAAAATATTATGTAACTTTAAATTAATTTTGTGCCTAGAATGCGTTGTAATTGAAAATTAATATATTTATGATTGATGAACAACATGTTTGTGTTGGCTTGATAGAGAATAAATTTAATAATCATGATTTTGAGATGAACTGACCACTAGTCACACAAATGTTCGGCTTCTATGGTGTCCACACGAACTGCCCTCTTGACATCCTTTTAGGATTAACCGATTTGTAAAGCATCTTCTCAGAATTAACTGATTGCTAAATCGACGTCTATGTTTGAAGAGTTTGTTTTAATTCTGTTTTAATCTCAATAACCAGGATTATGAATAAGGTTTGTTATTAGGCTAGACTCAATCATAGACAAAACTCTATTACCTTATTTATCATTGGTATACACCTTCCTGAGTAATGCAAAACCTAAACTAAAAGGAAAAACCTCATATTGAGGAATCCAGGAAAGCGAAGTTTGATTACAACAGGCATAGTATTAGAAGGACTCCACCTTGGGGAGAAAGGTAGTCAACACCCAGCGAGTCAGTTAAGCAAATTTCGAGTGCAACTCTAAAAGTAAGGGAAGGAGTCCACCTTGAGGAGGAACATGGTAACCAACTATGATGATCCACCTAAGGTCGTGAATTGAAAAAAAGCAAGCAATGTGGACCACGATAATCGAAAGTCACACAGTAGTGCAACTAAAAATAGAGACTCGACACAAAAACACAAGTAATGGTTTTTTCTAGAGATAATTCAATACAAACCAAACTACTAACTTAGGCGTGGGAACTTAACCTCGGGGACCCCCGAAACCTTGTTTTGCAGGACAATCAACAAAGCATGTTGCACCGCGCTGATTCTGGTTACTATGTTGACCTGTAAGGATTCTCCGCATCAGTGGTTCCATATGGGTGGACTGAATTTTTCTTCTTGGCCTTTGAAAAGGCTTAGATTACCCTGTCAAGATATCTGTTACTTGACGTAATCATGAAAATTGAAAACATAAACGAAGCAAACTATAGCGACTCAGCACACACGTTTGCTAGAAAGAAAAAGGCGATCGTAGAGATAACATACATCCGCTTTATACCAAACATTGCTATCCTAGTTCTATCACCAACAAGAAAAAGGCGATCATAGCTTTGCATGTCTTATCACCCACTTGTTCGCTCAAATCCTAGAAATTAGGTTTCTAATAAAGTCGTAATTAAGTCAAAATGTATTCTTGGAAATTAGACCTATCACAAAGAAATAAAAGCTACAACAAGTACCGAACAAAGTACAACAACAAAAACTAAAATAAAGGCATAGTAAAAAGGTCCCAACAAAATTTTATTGAGAAAACTTAAGATAGACATTAAAATAAATATTTTAGCAATAGAATGATGTTTCTAATCTATTAGTTACATTGACAAATGTTATCGTTCCAAATAGAAAAACTTTTAGAATAGACAGAATAAGAAACTAAGTCAAACGTGGAAGACAATCCCACTTCGTTTATGGTGCAACGACCACCACTGTCTCATTGAGCGTAGGAAAAATGGGCCACCACGGAGTTATCTAGGGTGCCCCTTCATAAAAGGGTACCCAATGTGAAAGTAGTTAAGTGTACCAATTAAGCGCTCTTCACTCCATTGGAATAATTTACCCCATCCTAGCACAGCAGAACAAAGCCCTATAGCTAATCTAGTCAGTCGCGTTTGTTAGTTGTACAACATAGTTGAACCCTAAAGCCAAGCCACTGCGAGCCTAGGTTTCCCCTTACGCAGGTTACCCTTAGTCCTTGTCATATGTGGTCTAGCAGGTGGAGTTTCTTCATCTCATTGCACCTCAACCTTGCGTTCACTGATCCCAATCACCCATCCTAGAAAACATAAGAAGTAAAGATCAATAACACTTAAATGGTTCTTAAGAATAAATGAAACATAGAATTTTATTAGTTAAGACTTACAACTCGACTGAACTCTCTTTTAAAATCATGTAAGAAACCTTAACCCAGCATGCGCCACTGGAAATGGAGATAACTCCTTTGAATAACCTATCACTTGACCAAACTAATTGTTTTTTATCTAATAATATTAAATCAATGAGTTTGACGAAGACTTATACACAAAGGGACATGTTATTTATGCCTTTGAATTTATAAGTTTCTTATTGATAGTAAAATTGATTCGATAATTGAGTCTCTTAGATATATGTGGTATTCAATGGAATTATAACATTTTTAGTTATCTTTATAGAGGTGTGGTGTCTCTTACGAAGAGAACTTAAGAGTCATTGAAAGTCTGAAGTGCTTCATAATTTGTACAAAATCAGACATCGCTTACAATGGAAAGTAAGATGATACACGAGCAATCCAGACTCATAGATGTGGCTTAAATTATTTAGCTATACGATTCTCTATTGCTAGATTCATAGGGAAATCCAAATACATTTTGTTGGACAAAATTGGGAAAGCAATGCCATTTAGTGGTGGATATCCTAAGATGACCAAAACATTTGTATGCTTATTGGTGTAGCATAAATCCATATCCATAATTGTGTGTCTCAACATGGATGATATACCATTGGACGACTAGTCTCTATGAAAACTATTCATGTTGACTATGTAAGGTCAACATGATAAGGTTGAACCAATTTCTTTGATGAAGAAATTGAATCATAGGGAATAGAATCAAGTCCAATAAATGGTGGGTTACATACGTGGACACCCAACATGTGTGACTGAAGATCCTGAGATCTAGGATCAAAGACACAACTAAACTATAAAGACCCATCGCGATCATTGTGACTCGATCATGTCAGAGAAAGATAAAATAGAGTGTAGACTAGTCAGTCTCAAAAACACATGGTACATATTATTTATATAAACTCAATAAGCTAGTTTGAAGAAATGACAGTTGATAAAAGTATGTTTTAGCAATTATTAGTACGAGTATAGATACGTTACTTAATCTCATTTAGGTAAGCAAAATATGATTGTGTACTAAAGTTAGCTAAGCAAAATATGATTGTGTACTAATGTATTTCTATAAATTACATTCTTTACCACATTGTTGTTTACTTATATAGGATTCTAAGATCTAAATTTCTCACCAGAAGATTTCTAAGAGTTTCACAAAGAACTAAATCTAACCTACTAGCACCAATTAATATTTCTGTACCTGTAACGGTATCCCAGTACCCTAAATTTTATGAATAGGCACACCAAACCTTACCTACTCCCGACCCACACAACCAAGTCCATGTCACAATTGATACATCATAATTTAGGCAATGGATATTTCAATGTCCATTGACAAAGATTCTAATAATAAAGGTTGGAATTCTGAACTGATTTCAGATAATGTTGATAGTTTGCATCAAGCCTCCTAATGTCTAATTGGAAGAATGAAGAACTATGCCCATTTTAAATTTAAAAGCTCCACCAGTAAAAAGCTTATATACTTTTTTTAATTAAACCGTAGTTTCCTAAGTAGACCTCCCTAGCATAAAAAGAAGTTGGTTACCCTAACCCAGCACATAAAGGAACAAAAAGAGAAGTATTCAAGCTACATAATGGTTTGTAAAATATGAAATTCCAGGAACACAAATTTGGAATATTATAACTGATGTGTACAAACGGCTCAAGGTTAAAATAATAGTTAAATGAGGACATATACATCAGGAAACAACTAACAAATGTGCACAAGCAAGACACCGAGAAAAGGATGAGAACCTTTATATTTAGCAGAGGTGTTGGTTCAAGATGACCAATGGGCTTATCCAAAGCACTGTATGCAGCTTCAATGAGTGCACATACATCATATAAGCCAACAGGGTGTTCGCCGACTCCACCCATAGAATCACCAGTATACGAGTGCTCGGGTCATTGGCAGATCGTCTAAAATCAAGAATTTTTTTTATAATGCATGGTAGTTGCATCCTGATTTACCAACCGTAGTTGAACACATAAAATCCTTTTCAAATACAAGGAAGAGTTAATGTCATACAGTAACTTAACCATATCATTATACTAGATTATTTGATCACTTACAAATGAAGTTGGGAGTTAACTAGAATGGACACAAACTAAAGGTGTTGAAGAAAACATGTGATCATAGTTGGACTGAAACGAAAACAGGAAAGGACAATCTAGCTAGTCAAAAAATCCAAATCGCACTACTTCTTTAGTAGCCCTAATTCTTATGTTGCTCTGACATAATTCCACAGCGATCTAGTCAAACCAAAAATCCCTGGAGATAAAACAACTAAAACAAGGAAGAAATTACAAAAGATGATTCTAATATATTGATTGGCTATTCATAGATACTGAATGAATATCTTAAAACTAAACATTCTTGGTAAACAGATCAAGAGAGACCATATTGGAAATTCAATCCAAATCGCACATCAACCATTTATGAGAATACATTTTATACATTAACAACATTTGTTCTAACAACCCACACTTACTTTGAAGAACAGGACGAATTTGATGTGCACCATTATGCATGCATTAGCCGATGCATTTAACACATTTATTATCATGTTTTGTTTGGTTAATTGCTAGTTTTAGTTGGGTTTCCATGAAAAGGGGTTTAGACGATCACTTTTGGTTTTCTTTACTAAAGTGAGGAAAGAGCGTGGGTCTTAGCTTAGTAGCTTCCATGAGCCAATATCCTTCATTCTGTTAGGGAAAGGATTATAGCTTAGAGACTTTAAATGAAGCTTTTAAACTCCAAGAATGGCCTCAAATGCCTGCAAAAGCATTTTTTTTAAACAGCAGCAACACAGCAGATGAGTCTAACAGAGTGACTATCATGCCTTCGGTGACTATGTAACTTAAAAAGTACCCAGAAAGCAGCACTCAGTGATACAATTCCAACAATTAAGAAATCAACACAGAGAAATAGCCACACATACAACAAGAAAGCAAGCAAATATCATCGCAATCATAAATCATGGAGGATGCTCCCAAGGGACTCTGATCATAGGAACCTGTATTTGATCCAAAATTATTAGACCTTGAGTCCTAGAGTCTAGATTATTCCATAATATTCTACCATAGTCTTCATGGAAGAAATTCTAGAAATTTTAGCAAGTGAATCTGCCGCCAAATTGGCATATCTCTGAATGTGATATAAGGGAGTATCAGCAAGCTTAGAACCTAAAGTAACACACCTAGAATATAAATTATATGGTGCTTTTTTGGATGTTTAATGAAGGTCACTGCTTGTAAGTAATTGGTCTCTATCTCAATTAAAGACCAGTCATAGAGGTTAATTCTATCTAAAGCAAAATCAAGGTTGCTCAGTTCTGCCTCCAGTGGGGATGAGTACTGAGTAGTACCAACAAATGCCTTAACCATTAACCCCATGTTGTCTCTAATAATGATACAATGTGAGCTAGGTTCACCAGATTCTTTTTAAAAATGTCGATATTGCATTTTAGATTGGTTGTAGGCTTCTTCCACATAGAGACGAAGGGTGGTTCAGGTATATATTTCCTAAAATAAGGCAGGAGACCTATGTGAATCTATAATTGATCATATAAATTACCTCTAATGGGGTTGGAAGCAAAGGTGTTGTAAGTGAAACATTTCACTTGGAAGACAATAAATTGAACAGTGGCTTAAGAGTCCTCAAAGATAAAATTATTTTTTGCCTTCCGAAGATGCCAAAAAGATGTTAGACCCATGATTAGTATTAATTTAGATTGGCATGCTAATGTGGCTGAGTTATTAATATAAACCGACAATCTTTCCCAAACTGAATTAAAAACCTCATTGCGAATTTGCATCAATGCATGAATTTGGTCCCAAATAGTACAAGAAAAAAGACACTGAATAAAAAAATGTTCAACCGAGTGAGCATTGTCACATTTCCAACATTTTGATGCTAATTAAAAGTTAAGATACGAAAGCACATCTTCAAAAGGCAAGTAGTTGTTCATCAGCCTCCAAACAAAGATAGAGATTTTACCTGGTACATGCGCGCTCCATATTATTTTGAGAGAATTCCTTTGTCCCTTTTTTCCTGATCTTATTATATGCAAATTTAACTGTAAATTCTCCTCTTGGTGTAGACCTCCAGATCATTCTATCATCATGGAGAGGATTGATGGTGATCACCTGTAAAAAGGAGATTACACTGTTAGGCAAAAATGCCTCCAAATGGGTTAGAAACTTATCTCTATTGCTGATGAACTCAACTGAGGTTATGTCCGGAAATGGAATCATAAGAGTAGGCCATTGATAATAAAGAGCACCAGAGCCCAGCCAATTTCCATTCAAGAAGTTGCACTGTCCTTTCCCAGGAATAATAAATGTGTTGAGATTATAGAATTAAGTGACATATGATATTCTCTTCCATAAAGGGCAGAACTGGGTGGAATGAGGCAATGACCAAAGGAATATAGTCCAGATCCTTTGATTTTCTTGCATCTTCCACCATAGCTTGCAAGAAAAAGCTCGTACAAAGCTAGAAATTGATCCAACTCCCTGACCATTCTCACAAACCGGTAAACACAAGTGATTCCATGCTCTCCAAGTTATTTTTCTTCCCAGATCAGTTGAACCCCAGAAAACATAAGATACCATTGTTTCGACTTTCCTAATTACAACTTTGGGGGGTTTAACTGTTGAGATAATGTGATTTGGAAGTGATAGAATACATGACTTAATTAGTGTTAGCTTCCCTGCCCTACTTAGCCAGTTATTTGAACAGGATGGTGTAAATAGCCATAATCTTTCTATTTACACCACCTATATACCTATTGAAATGTTCACCTTTTTTACAATTTTAATGTTACTTACACCTACTCTAATGGTGGTGTAAATACCAACACCCATTGCTACTTAAGCAATGAGGTGTAAATAAAGAAAATTACTATTTACACCACCCTAATCAATGTTAGTCAAATGTCAATATTTTGATGAACACCTTTTTATAACTTTTTGATTAAACTATTTATTTACTTTTTTAAAATTTGTTCTAACTTTTAATTTTATTGGTTTAATTGTTCATTGTTCATTGTTTATCTTTTATTTTTAATAAAAAATTTACTAGTATTGTCTAATTTATTTATTTTTTGTGTAGTATGTAATGTTTTATAAAATCTAACGACAAAATAATTATATTTTCTATAATTTCATTATTATTTGCAATTTATTTTTAAATAATTATTACCATTATTTAAAATAAAATAAAGAAAATATCTCCTGCTAGACCGACTAACAGTTAGACCAATCATAAATAAATTATATTTTTATAATTATTAAGATTGGATTATAATTATTTTTATGTTGAAATTCATTTTAAAAAGTTTTTCTTAATTATAGGAACTCAATGCAATATATAAAATAAATATTAAATCATTCTATTAGTCATACTAAGGATAAAATTACCTCATCTAAATGTTAGTCAGTCTAAAATGAAACTTTATGAAAATAAAATAATTTTAAATAGTCAAATTTAATTTTAAAATACACATTAATATCATAATAAAATATGAAAGAAAAATGTATTTCTTTTAACTCAAATATAACAGTCCCATGAGTACCATTAGGGAATACATATTCATTGTAATTATAAATCCAATACACAGAGTAATGAGTCGGTCTCTTGTAAGACGGTATTTCCATAAGTTACGAAAAGACAAAGGTTCAAACTGCAAATTAGAAGAAACCAAGATAAAAAATTTGAGTTGCATTAATCGGGTCATAGACTTGTAATCACTATACATTTCACAATAAAATTTTAATATTGCAACTAAAACTTTTACCTTTTTATAATTTTAATTCAACTCCATTTTTCCATATGCATGTGGAAAAACGGTCTTCCCAAAATTTTGTCTAGAGTAATGTCCATGCATCTGCACAATCATAGAATATTTTCATTGTAGAGAAATATTAGGCATTAGCCACTCTCTTATCAATGCTAGTTTAGCATAATGGTTATTAGTTATGTAGCAAAGGGCAATTGCAACATGATCGTGCGAATGTGGGGCACTAGAAAGTATTGTAATAATTAATGACCTATTAAACTTGGTAAAAATATTTTTTAATAAAATTTGAATAAAATTATTTAATGATATATATATATATTACCGTTGATTAGAAGTTTGAAGTAACAACTATATTCGAATGTGTAAAAATTAGTAAAAACTACAAAAGATTATTTCACCAAATATTCATGGTCATTAAAATGCAACATGGGAATATAAAGATTGATACACAAAATTTCATATTGAACATTTGACTAGAGGGTAAGTGTGCCTTTCTATTTAAACTACACAAAGAAACACACACATATTAAAACAATTACCATCTTACAATTTTAATATTCTCTTCACCCACATTCCACTAAAGGTAGGTACAAATATCAATAATTTTATGGTTGGTAATTCAGGATGCAACTACCCAGCGTTATAAAAGTTACCTGAATTTAGAAGATCTGCCAATGACCTGAGCACTTATATCCATGGGTGGAGTCGACGGACACCCTGTTGGCTCAAATGCGGCATGTGAACTCATTGAACTTGCATACAGTGCTTTGGATCTGCTAATTGGTTATCTTGAACGATCATCTCTACTAAGTCTATAGGTTCTCATCCTTTTCCCATGTCTTGCTTGTGCACATTTGATAGTTGTTTTTTAATATATGTGTATTTTTTTAATTAAACCACCCACGGTGGAAGGTATATATTGGGCACCCCAAACCCTATATTAAATAAGGTTACAAAGTACATGACGAAGTAGTAGTCGAATATATTACAAAGCACCCTAACGTTTGAAGAAGCAAAAGCAATGCTTCCAAAAATGAACCTATTGTTCATGGTTGTGTCACGCCATTCGTTTCTAGTTGCTATTCTGTGATCGACGAATCGAAACACAACTTCGCCCCTAGAGTTGAATGGAATGACCTAAATACAGCTTTACAAAATGTAATTGCAGTTGTAAAATACAAAAGGAACTGTTTTTGCATCTACTATCCACATATGTACCCATGTGATCGCTTTTTCTGATGAACTAAATTCAGCAGGTTCTTTCATTGTAAAAATTTGCAGTGATCAGGTATGGAATTGAAGGATCAGCAGCAGCACCCGCCTCCTCTCCAGTATCCTGCAAAGAAGGGAAAACAACAGCAGTACCTTCCTATGACAGGAGCCTAAGGGAAGGTAATCCTATCTCATCTAAATTTATTAGGCCCTTTAAGACCATTGGTGCTTCATGTAGAGG
>JAULKM010120765.1:0-21042 GCA_032355605.1 Rubia tinctorum | reverse complement strand
AGCATAGTTACTTGACTTTGCTAGTTTTGTTGTTTTTACTTTCATAACTTAGGAACCCAAACCAACCAAAACCCCCAAATTCACTTGCTTTTATATCTATGTATCTATATATATATGCGTATATTCTCCATTGCATGCTTAGACGCTTGGAAATATCCCTCTTCTCTATGGATGACCCCGACTTGCCAAACTATCTACTTAGTTGTATTTAGTAAACATATTGGGCTTATAAATGTATTTTTTAGAGGTACGGCGACGACCTCCCAAACCTTTAATCCACCTTTCTTTGTCCCAATTCCATCTTCCACCATGATTTGGAGTCCCTGGTCTTCAAATATTGATTACCACCCTCGTGGATGGTTTTCGACTAAATGATAATGAAAAAGTATTACAAGCAACCCAATAATGAGATAAAAAGGGAATATCTAGGTTCCCTTGAATAAAAAATTTCCATTAGCTTAAATTAAGTCTACAAAACTCAGGATTTAGACAAGAAAACCAATAATGGCCGTTGAAACCCTTTGTCGTGCAAGCCTAACTAAAACTAGCAATTAACCAAACAAAAGATGATAACAAATGTGTTAAATGTATCGTCTAACACATGCATAATGGTGCACATCAATACCCCCCACACATATCCTTTACTCGTTTTCGAGTAAACAAAAATGAAAAAAATTAAGAAAAATGTAGTATGCAAAGAGAATTAGCCAATACGCAGTCTGTCACTAAATTTCCTTAATGACATTCTGTAAGTGTCCCATATTCTCCCTCAGGTGAAGTAGCTGACCGTGAACCCTATCAAATATCTTTTTTGTATCCCACTCTTGATGATCTAACTACGCGTCAAGCCTATGAATATCGTTCTTGACCTTGAAGATGGAGTTCCTAAAGGATTGATCCCAGTCTGGCGCATGCGGCTAATGAGTCCACATAGGATATGAAAAAGCTTGACATAAAGCCCAAAGACTCATGCTACCGGAAGGGGCTATATTGGGGGTGATGACAACATTGACTCTTATGGGTGGAGTGGCCCATAAAATTGTGTCTATAATGCTCAGGGATAGGTCCAGGTAGTTCCCACCGCTAGACTGTGCAAAATCGTCATAATGGGAAGAGATGTTATGCTTGTGAGAGCTACTAGCACCATGCCTTACAAAATCATATGGATCCTTATAAATGACAAATGGCCCTTGATGAGGTGGTTTTTCTCCAAATACCTATTAGAAAGAAGGCGATGGCATAATGGGGTGCTCTAAAGGCGTTGGTGGCATCAGCTGCGTGAATGTTGGCTGTGGAGGGTAATGCTCAATGGGAAAAAACTGTACGGGATACACCGTGACCTACTCTCCTGATAGTTCTCATCCTCCTCTTCTGTGTCATCCTCTTCTCCTGGGTAGTGCACGTCCAAAACCACCTCTGAATCTGTATTTGACTGGATGATAAGGTCTTTCAGTTTGAACTTCTTGCTCAGAGTGGTCCTCGCACGCTAGGGAAAACTCATTAACTACTTGCCCCTGTACAACCAAAAGATAGTGTGATTTTCCTCCAATATTAGATTCGCCTCATCTATGACCGGTCGAGTGAGTGTAAAGCGCACTTGTGGGTTTTCCCTCATTGCTTCACTCACTGGATAGCGGAAGTACAGAACCAGAAGCAAAACCATACAACCGATCGCTATCTTCCCAGTGTGGGACAGTGCCGTGGAGAGTTCAATGTAGTGAGTGATGAAATCATCCAGGAGGTCAGGGTAGGCCTTTCCCATGCACATTGACCAAAGCATCCTTCAATCCTTCTTAGTGGTGGTGGTGGTCTCCTCGTGCTAGCTTACTAAGACACTCAATAGTCTGGCTTCGTACCTTAGTGCAAGATGCACTATGTCACTGTTCTTGATTTTCTTCCCCTTTAGCTGATAGGTGATGGTATCCCATAATGCATACAATACAAATCCTGCAACCGATTCGTTGTGGCCCTTTACATCTTTTTGCAGCTTCCATTTGAAGATGTGTGGTAAATGAGCATAAGTCATGCCACCGGGGACATCTCCTAAATGGAATCTCACGAATCTCTCCAGCTGTTTGTGGTTCTCCTCGGTAAGATTAGAAAAAAACTCTAGGGTGTACCTAATGTATGTAGGGGCTGACATAGTTGTAAACTCCTTTATACCAATCCTACGATGTGGGACCCTGGTTTCTTTAAGTTCACATATTTCTAGGTCCTCATTGATGCAAGAAGGCATGACATTAATAGAGGCTCTAAGATCAATCATAGAATTTTCACCAATTTACAACCTTAAAAAATAGGAATTGTAAACATGTCGGATTCATCATATTTTGTAGGCAATTTCACATAATTGAGAGCGGAAACTCCCCCTATTTTCACTTTCTTATTTTCCTAACGGTATTATTCTTCTTTATTTTGTGTATGTGACTTTAAAACATTTAGCATATGAGGGAACATGTTCAATAAAGTCTAGGATCGGGACACTAACCTAAACCTTCTCAAATATTTTTTTGGATATGCTCGTCATTGGTTGCCACCTTCGGCCTTCCCATAAGTGCACTAGGGAAAGGCGATGGGAGATTAACCCTCGCTTCAAGTGTTGGAAGCTCCTTGATGGGGTCATCCACAACCAATTCTTGCTCCTCCAAGTTGGTTTCGTTGCTTTCGATGACCAAGTCATCCTCTTTTAGGATTTCATTCCAGGGCTCACGCACCTCCTTCCCGCTTCTTAAATTCAAAGTGCTCACATTCCTAGAATTGACCTCAAGTTAGGAAGGAAGCTTTTCGGACTCATGAACTTCTCGCTCAGAGTGGTTCTCGCACACTGGAGAAACCTCATGAACTTCTTGCTCTTGTAAAATAAGAAGATAGTGCATTTTTCCTCCATTATAAGATTCGCCTCATCTATGACCGGTAGAGTGAATGTAAAGGGCATTTGTAGGTTCACCCTCATCACTTCACTCACAGGACGATGTAGTACTGAACAAGAAGCTAAACCATACCACCAATAGCTATCTTCCTAATGTGGGACGGTACTATGGAGAGTTCAATGAAATGAGTGACGAAATCATCCAAGAGGTCCGGATAAGCCCTCCTTGTGTAGTTTGACAAAGTACCCGCAATCCATCTCAGCGGCAGTGGTGGCCTCCCAGTGACAGCTGACTACTAAACTCAACATTCTAGCTACGTACCTCAGTGTCGGATGCACTATGTCACTGTTCTTGCTTTTCTTCCCCCTCAGCTGATAGGTGATGGTAGCCCTGAATGCATACAATTCAAATCCTGCAGCCGAATCGTTATGCCCCTTCACATCTTTCTTTATCTTTAATTTAAAGATGTGTGGTAATTGAGCATAAGTCATGCCATAGAGGACATATACCAAATGGAGTCTCACAGATTTCCCCATCTGTCTGTGGTTCTCCTTGGCCATAGTAGACAGAAACTCTAGGGTGTACCTAGCATATGTAGGGGCTAACAAAGTGGTAAACTCCCTCATACCAATTCTAGCTTGTAGCATCCTGACAGGTTTGTAGAGTTTATGAGCCCTAAAGGTCTCCTCATCCACAAGCTTTGTCTCCTGAATATGGAACCTTACTAGGTAGCCCCACCTTTCCTTTTGGTCTCAAGAGAGGAAGGTCAACCCCATAAATTGTACACTGGGTTCCCCCCTCTGTCTACGAGGCATAATGACGGATGCACAAAAGTATAGCAACTAACATAGACAGAATCGGAAAAAGTTTACACCAAATACCTTAAATACAAAACAATATCTTCCAAAACAATTGTACCAACCATAATACCCACCAAAACGTTCAAGCATGCACACCACCAAACCACAAGAATTTCAAAACTCCTACATCTTCAAAAGTGAAAGAAACTCGGCCAAGTACTTCTAGTGATGAATGTGATGAAATGTTTTCTTGATAAATGTGAAGAATCCCTTGTAGGTCTGATCAAATCAATTCCAACACCCAGAATGGACCTGAAATTGAATTTTTGGGGAGAAAACTCAATTAATTTTGAGCTGTTCTTCGACTTTTTTGGGTAAATTTGTTCAATTTATGAGGCTAAATTTTAGTGGGTTTGATAGATATCGGAAAGAACAAGATTTTGAAACCAAGTGGGGGTAAATCAGATGAAAATTGAAGGAGATATGACTAAAAGAGCGTGAGAGGGTGAATGTGTTAGTTTCAGAGGAAGAGAGGAAAATTGTTTTTGTGTTGAGAGGCTAAAATGGGGGGGGGGGGGATTATATAGGGGGTAGGTTAGACTTTTATTGGGTATGGAGGAAGGCACCACATATCCATAGAGGGGGGGTTGTGCTGGAACAAGTCGACCTCGTGCCGGAGCCAGTTGGCCTCGTGCAAGTGCTTCCTGACGGGCACATGGCGTTCTTTAGGCGGATGGCTCATCCTCATGCTAATGGGCATTGGCATGACCTATATTGCTTGGCACGGGCCGTGCTGATACCTACCACGAGGCACCCTAAATTTTTTTTTTCTCTGATTGTTTTCCATACCAAATCCAAAAACACCAAAAACCAAGAGCAGTATTGTTCCAAACAAAATAGATGATTGAATTTTTCCCAAAAACACCACAAAAAATTAATACATTCCCAAAATTTCAAAAGAATAAATAAATAAATAAATATATATATATTTTTAAAACCTATAACAAAAAAGTACCGTATTTTTATTGTCGTTCTCACAACTTATTATTCATGCATTTTTGTAAAAAATATAATAATAACGGTTTGATGGGTTACCGGAATCACCATCTTTGACACCACTAACAACCACATCCTTGTGGATAGGTCTCCACATTACCAGAGGCTTTTCCTTAATTTTTTGCAAGATATACCAAACATGTTCATCTTTCTCAATCATATATATTCTTGTTTATATTGATGATTGGAAGGGGTTTAGGAGTGATTAATTCCTTGACCCGTTTCTTTTTCCTCTGAAAATTAGTGTACAATATCGGAGGCATAGCATATTTCTTCACACTAAAAGAGATACGTTCATCAACAAGTGTATCATTATACGGTTCATTCATACAAGATAGATCATGAAAGGTTTCAATGTTGGGTAACACCTCTTCATCTTCAAGAATTTCATTTAGACATTTAACATTTTCAACCATGCAAGATTCATCACCTTGGGCATTTTCTTCACATACAGTTATGCCTTTACACACAAGAGAGGGATTAGGTGAATTATGCTTAGACTTGTAAATATCAAAACCCAATCTATCCATGTCATCCTCTAATGTTAGTGTTCCCGAATGAACATCAATCTTAGTCCTTGATGTTTTATGAAACGGTTTCCCCAATAAAATTAGGGTGCACAACCATCATGCGCTATATCAAGGACAAAGAAGTTCGCTGAAAACACCAAATTGCCCACTCAGACCATCACATCCTTTACTAGTCCACAAGGACTAGCTTGGGAGTGATCGGCCATTTGGACGATTACCTTTGTTTCTATAAGTTCAATTATTTCTAGGTTTTCATGGATGCAAAAAGGTATGACATTAATAAAGGTTCTTAGATCAATCATAGCATTTTTCACCAATTTACCACCTAAAGAAATAGAAATTGAAAACATGTCAAGGTCATCACATTTTGTAGGAAATTTTCTATGATTAAGAGCGGCGACTCTTCCTATTTTCACTTTTCCTATTTTCCTAAGAGGCTTATTCCTCTTTTTATGCGTGGGACTTCCAAAAATTTAGCATACGAGGAAACATCTTCAATTAAGTCTAGGATCAGGAAACTAAGCTCAACCTTCTCGAAGATTTTTCAGATATACCTGTCATGGGTTGCCATCTTCGGCCTTCACCTAAGTGCACTAGGGAAATGTGGTGGGAGATTTACCCTCACTTCGGGTGTTGTAAGCTCCTTGATGGGTTTTTCCACAAGAAAATCTTGCTCCTGTAGGTTGGTTTTATTGCATTCCATGACCAAGTCGGCCTCTTGTCGGATTTCTTTCGCGGGCTCACACACCTTCTTCCCGCTTCTTAACTTCGAAGTGCTAAAAATTGTAGGATTGAACTCCTATTGGGAAGGAAGCCTGCCAGGCTCTTTGGTTTCATGTCGGCTTACCGAGATGGAAAGTTTCTCGACTTGAACCTCAAGATTCTTGATGCTCGAGAATGCCATAGTCCCCAGATATTCAATCTCTAGCCTTGTACGCTCAGTAAAGACATCATATTTCTTGGACAATTCATAGATTGCTTCAAGGATTTCCTATCAGTCTGACTTGTAAAGTGAGCCATTGTTGATTAACAACTTCTCCCCCTCGGTTATACTCTTGCATTTTGTTTTCCTCGCGACAACGGAAGTTGGGGTGATCGCGATACCTTGGGTTGAAGGTGTTTGCGTAGGGATCTTGCCTTTCGCCTCCTTGGTTCCCACAGAACCCTTGTTGTTGTCTCCAAGAAAAATTTGTCCTATTTCTCCCACTGTTGAAATTCAATGCCTTAACTTCCTCAAAGTCATCCACCACTTGTGTGCAAGCATTCATGTGATGATCAAGGCTGAAAATACCACACACTTTTTCTTGTTGAATTCCCCTTTTCATGAACTCCTTCATCATTGATGCAAGAGCTTGGATTTACTCCTCTAACTTAGGGGATTAATATGGTTCAACCACGGGCTTCACCCAGCACCCTGTACAAAATTGCCTTGTTCCATTTGTCATCTCCTCGAAGAGTGTCATTGCTTCCCTTAGGATCTTTTTAGAAATCGAAAATTGCAAGCGGCATCAACCATACGCATGTCATCATCACACAATCCTTCTAAACAATAGTAAACCAAGTCTCACTCCTTGAATGGATGATACGGAGAACTAGCCAAAAACATCTGGAACTTTTCCCAATATTTTTAGAGGGGCTCTTTAGTGAACTGAGAGACTTTGAATCTTGGAAGTATTTATCAAGAAATCAGCGCTTCATATCCATCCATGAGGTGATACAAAAGGGCGGGAGATATTATACCCAATTTTTGGCTGAATCCCGAAGTTAGAAGGAAAATGCTCTCAGATTGTAGTCTTCCTCCGAAACACCCATCGACTTCATATTGGTACAAACTAGGTGAAATTCCAAAAGATGCTTTTTGGGATCTTCTTCGGCCATCCCATGGAATGTCTGCAAGTAATGAATTATACCACTCTTGAGTTCACACATCACATTCGGTGGAAAGGGTGGGAGTTGATTCTCCAAATTTGGAGTCATCAACTTCCTCAAAGTGCAGTTATCCTCCGCCATTTCTTCTTTCTTCACAACTACCAAAAGTGGTTGTTATTTAACTTCTGGCCTAGATCTCCTCTTCCTTCTTCGCCTACCTCATATGTAATTTGCTGGACTATGTAAAATTCCCATGTTTTTGGCATGTATATGTACCATACACCAAGAATAAAACAATGGCCAACTAAAATCAATACTAGAAAAAAGGGCTAGATGTCACCAGAAACTAGTAGGAAAGCTCAACTGCAAAAGCCAACAAAAAAAAACAAAAAGAACACTACTTACTCAACTAACATGTTATGCAAGTTAACTACTAGAATGTTAAACTAACATCCTTGGAAGCGGCGCCAGAAATTGACCAGCCCCCACCCGAGCGTCGTTAAAAATACGAGAGGAAGCCGGAGTATTATGGGTGAAAGATAAGATTTATATGTTGCTTTCATTCCTACTACTACACTACCAAAAATGGTAGATAGTGGCAAGTACCGGGGTCATCCAGAGAGATGTTGGGAATCTAATAATTAACTAAACACAATCATGGTCGAGTCGTCAATCCGGTCATGTGTTAGGAATAAACAGTGTTGTGAAAACAGTTATTGGGGGAAGTTTGTAATAAAAACGACTAGAATGCAATTGATCAAGAGAATTAACAATATAAACTAATCCTCGGCGAATATTTGCATAGCATGGTTAGAGTCATTTCGTTCATCGATTTCATCAAATAAAAGAACAAAACCCTATTATAGTGTTTGTCACACGTTGTGCAGACAATGGTCAGAACATCCCCCTATATGTCACATAGAGGTTCACGTATAAAATCTTCAATCGGCCTTGCCTCCACAACTAGGAGAGTGCAACAACGATAATGGATCTTCCGAATTATGATGTCAAATGCATGTATTTTCCGAATTATTTAACATCTCTTTTGTTATCTTTTTGTTACAAGATTGCTATATTTAGGTAATTTTACATCATAAGGAGTTTAGATAACCATTTTCGATTTTCGTATCTAAATCCTTCATTTTGTAACCCAGGTTGAGTCTAATGGATTTTTGGTCCTTACGAGCATCTAGATTTTTTTCTGAGCTTAATTGTAAATTGCTTGTAAGCACTTCAGAGTGTTTTAGTTTAGGCCATTCGCAAGGATGGTATAATATTGAAGGCCACGAGTCAAACGTGGTAGAATATAGAAGGGTCGAAGAAGGAAGACAAAGAAGTGGATGAATTGTGACCCGGAAGTTTGTACAAATTTATTATAATTATCCAAGAAGAATTAGGCTCCAACGGAGATACCATTGGATTCCTCTTCTCGATTACTATAAAATAGAATACAAGAAATCCTAAATTGGATCAACGGTTCACCCGTAGCGATGCGAAGACCGGCCGGATGCTGCAGCTTCTGCGCGCTTTGCGCGCCCCCCGCGCCCGAATCACCTTTTTGACTAGTCTTTTCACCACAACTTGAATTATAAATGCCCCTTACCTTATCTTCATTCAACTCTCTTTCTCTTGGTAGAAAATTCTTCTCCAAGAACCCTAGTTCTTCATTTCTCTTCTTTTTCTCTCTCTTTATTTATGTATTAATTTGTCTATCAATGTTGGTTTGATTTGTCCTAGCTAAATTTATAACTTGGGAGAAATTGTCCGAAGTTTCCGAACCCATGTAGTTACACACTATTTTCACTCTTTCATGAACATTTGTTGTGAAGTATTTATTGTGCCAGTAATGTTGTTGTTTACTTCATTTATGTTATGGGTTATTTGAGAATATGAAATGTTTGTATTATTAAGTGTTAGGAGGTTAGATATGTGCACAATTCCTTAGCTCTTTGACATGAAAATCCAAGAACATGGAATTAGAACTTATTGTGCGTAAATGATGTTACTCTTGGTAGATGAGTATGTTAATGTTGTTTGTTCTCATATTTGTCCTAATGTAGCAATCAAAGATTCAATCTTGAATGTTGTTTGTTCTAGGCTTAGTCTAATAAATGCTTTGTTTGGTTAAATGGCTAGGTATTTGGTTTAATGCTTGTAGTTGTTATCAAATTTTTGGCTCTTAGTATATAATGTCATTGATAAAATGGCTTTACGCGTTGTTTGTCTAAAATGCTTATCAATGAGGTTTGCAAATGGTCGTTGAACGTCTTTACAAATTACTAACTAAGAAGAAATGAATGTTGATATTTGAATAGGAGTGATAACATTCCCCATATAAAATTAATATGAATGAATGAGTGAATGAATGAATGAGTCTAGGATCTATAAATGGTTTGGAAGTTGAAATCAATTTCCCCCAAGGCTTTGTTAATTGTAGATTTTACCATCTTTTTAGTAGTTTGATGCATGATTAGCATTATTAATTGACTTTGCTAGTTGCCTTTTCTTTAAATTCATAAATTAGGAAAAACCAACCAAAACCCCCCTCTTTACATATATCTATCTATCTTTATCTAGGCTTATATCCACCCCTATATGCATCAACCCTTAGGAAAATCCCTCTTCTTTGTGGATGACCCCGACTTGACACTATCTACTTAATTGTATTTAATAAGCATTTAGGGCTTATAAATTGTATCTTTGAGAGGTACGGCGACGACCTCCTAGAACACCACAAACAAACTACCCCTAGGCCTACAAAGGCATACGAAGTAGACATCTTAATGATTGCTCTAGGAGCAAAAAGATAATCCTAGTTTGTTACCTAATCTTTATTTACCCGTAACCCTTCAGACCTCATTGTTTGGCTAACTAGATTATGGTTAATCGTGACAATTAACAATGGTAACCTTCATGCACATGACAAGTTCCGAACTATCGTCACCCCAAGCGCATCTATGTTTCCTTCCTGGTGGGCAGCAATAGTGTAACAACATGAAAGTAGACTTAGTTGTGTGCCAACAAAGTGTGGAAATCATGCAATTCACAAGAATTATAAAAACAAGCCAACATGATAATCACAGAACACATGGAAAAAGATAGATCAAGAAATCTCACAAAATTAACAATAACACATGAATATAAATATTATCCCCAAGTAAGATCCCTACTCCCTAAGCATTGAACCCAAGTATTTCAGTGGATTCAACACTTTTTGGCAAAAATATTAAAAGATGAAAAGAAGAGAACCTAGAGAGAAGGAGTGGTATTTTCTCTCTCCAGCCTACTCTTGATATCTAAAAATGAGAATAAACTTAAACCCTAGTACACATAGGTCTACATATAGTAGTATGGAATTGGGCCTAAAAATAGACCCAAAATGGCCAAAAACCCTAGCAACCAAAATTGGCATGGGGGTGGCACGTGGCAAAGCCAGTGCAACCTATGGGGCCTCGTGGTGGCGCGGAACTTCGGCCCAAGCACGGGTCATAGACTCATGCCAGTGCGACCCATTGGCCTTGGCACATGCCATTTCTCCTCATTCCAGTGTGGACCGTCGGCAGAAACTCCATTTTTATGCTTTCGATCCGAGTCCCACTTCGTTTGGCGTGCCCCATTGGTTTGAACCTTATTTTTCTCAGTATCTTGGTGTACCTCGCGTCATTCTTCACACCATGTTGCCTGGTTTGCTATTTGTGACTTGAAACGGTGCAAGATTTTTAAAACAGAACGTTGCGCTTCCATACTTAGCCGATTTTTAGAGTGAAAAGGTGACTTGAATTGCACAGCCAGCTGGAATGGGCATGGTCCATCCTAGAACATGGTACGACCCATGTCAGGTGGAACGAGCTAGGCCAAGAGGTCCTGACATGAGTTGTGTCACTTGGATCGGGCCGTTCTAGAGCTTGCCTTCATGATTGACTTGTGCGGTCTGTACCGACAGTGGATGGTTCGGTTTGCTAACTTGTGTGTCTGCTACACGTAAATGGTTGATCCTATTTCGGTGTTCTTGTAGTGGATTTTATACCGTTCAAGAAGAAAAATCCAACGGTGCCCCCCTAAAAAGATGATTCTTCTTTGACTTTTTCCAGAACTCCGTGCAACCTCGAACAACAATCCTTGTGTTTCCTCGTCGGCCTTCTTGAAATTAGAATCCAACTTTCTTGGTCCCAATTCCATCTACTACCATACTTTGGAGTCTGTGTCCTTCAATCTAATACCAACCTTGCAAACGGCCTTCGATAACTTCTACCATCCTTGCGAATGACCTTCAAATATCTACTACTACCCTCCCGGATGACCTTCTACAAAATGATAATGAAAAAGTACCCACGAACAACCTACTAACGAGATCAAAAAGGAAGATCTATGTGCCCATGAATACAAAATATCCACTAGCTTCAATAAAGTCTACAAAACTAGGGATTTGGACAAGAAAACCAATAATGGCCGTCTAAACCCTTTATCATGCAAACGTAACTTAAACTAGCAATCAACCAATCAAAATAGGATAATAAATGTGTTAAATGCATCGGCTAAAGCAAGCATAATGATGCACATGAATTTTCAAATAGTAAGTGTGCGGCTTAGTATGGAACAGAGGGAGCAAATAAGATGGTAAATTCATATGCAACATAATCATGATTTGGGATATATTCAATCATTTCATTGTTCGGCTTAAATTCATTAAGTTTGAAAGAGTAATTTGTCATCTCTACATTTTTTTGTCTTAATATCTAGGGATATCTATTAATATAACCTTACATATTTGGGTCAGTGTTAATATAACTCTTTGATAATTTTTAGTGAAAAAATAACCCTAACTAGTTGATGAAAGTGTCAATCCAACACTAACAAACCATATCCAGCATTGACTGTACTTAAAATGACTAAAATTTTCCTTTTCCCTAAAATGTAAAAGTGTTAAGACAATTTTACCCTCACTCCTACACAACTCACCACTCCCACCTGGCCACCAGACCTACCCCTCCGTGCCACTTCCACCCAGTAACCACCCGACACTATCCGCCACCCGGTCGTACACCACCTCCACCCAAACCTAGAAACAATCCCACCTCCTAGGCCAAGCGTAATCAGACCCCATCGAAACATTGCCTCTGCCCAGCTCCCTAAACAACGTCGTCTTCGTTGCACCGCCGACGGTGGCTGTGCTTCCGCTAACAGATATGTCGCAGCTTCCACCTCTCTTCTCGCTAATTATCATTAAAATACTGCCTCCTCTGAATGGCATCGTCTTTGTTGTATCCCCTCCGTTTGTTCCTCTCATCGTTCCACTACAGATCGTGCTGCGACCAGGAGGCGGGGAACATCGCCTCCTCCACCTCCTTCAAACAACATCATCTTCAGCCCCTAGAGCTCACAAAATAAAAACATAGTGCAGATGGAATTGTATCATGGAAAAGTCTAATTAGAAGGGAGAATGAAGTTAGTAAGGAATACTTCAATTGCAAGAGCTCTTCTTACTGCATCAGTGGAAATAAACTATATAGACATCAAGAGGGAGGAGGGAATACTTCAATCGGGTTCCAACGGTTAGGCGCCACTATTGGGTGAGTAAAGAAGAAGA
This sequence comes from Rubia tinctorum, assembly GCA_032355605.1. NCBI lineage: Eukaryota > Viridiplantae > Streptophyta > Magnoliopsida > Gentianales > Rubiaceae > Rubia > Rubia tinctorum. The sequence goes on along the minus strand of JAULKM010120765.1, from coordinate 8,330 downwards.
AGCAGCAGCAATTAGGGTTAGGTAATATTATGGGTCAAAATAGTAAATTCAATATTTTTTTCGTTTTTCTGGGTGGGTAAAAATGACTTTTCGTACATTTCTTTCCTAAATCTACTGGAATGAATACATTTTCACTTATACTAAATATATAGAGTTATATTTGCACTTTCAATTATCAAAAAGTTATATTGACATTTATGTGAATGGGGTACTTTTGTCTAATATCTAATAGGAAATTGAGGAAGGAGATGCTGCAGCTGCAGCTTTAACTAATGGTGTAAGAGGTCTTAACCAAATTGTATCCTTCCGTAATTCTGAAGATTGTTTCTTTTCAGGTTAGGTTATGATTAACTTTATTCTAATGCAGAGAAACGATTAATTTATTTTACAACTCCTTTTGTCCCTCCCAAACATGCACTAATTTTTTTCCCGGTCTCCAATAAACATGTTTGGGTGTAAATATTTGTAGCTACGGAAAATAATGGCTCATAAAGTTTATATTTGGAAACTAAATTTTATAAAAAAATCTAACAATATCTCATACGATAAAATTATTATATACATATACACACATATTTAAATATTTGGTGAAATTTTGACAATTTTCATTGGGAAAAAATTGTGTGCATGTGTTTTGCAGCATTAATTTAATTTCGACACTAGTTGTCTCATGCTTGTATCGTGAATATTGGGTGAATTAGCAATTTGAATGTGCATGTATTTTGCACATCCAGCTTAAAAACCAGACCGCACCGCCACAAAAGGAAAATGGATCACAAACTTAACCCAAAAATGGCACCCGCCACCTTGAATCCCATGCTCAGCTTCCTCGGAACTGCATTCTCCGGCGTCACCACCTTCACACTCAGGAGAACAAAGCCTCTCTCCTCCACCATTTCCAATCCCAAGCAGAAGAAATTGCATCTTGCGTGTCCATGTCCAGCTCAGATGATCCAAGTCTTATTCCCGATGCCTCCTCCTTTGTCAGCTCCCTCACCAAGCTCTCGTGGGGCCCATCTCTACCACCAGGACCGGTCATCTACATCTTGAAATCCACATGGGCCTCCGCATGGCATGTTATCATGGACAAGATGGCCCCATCCGACGCCACTGCAGCTACGACCGCCCCACCTCTAAATTCCAATTCATAACGGTTGTATACCCTCATCGTCTGGGAAGTCAAGGGGTATGAGGAAGCCCTCATCATCTCCGAAACAGCCCCTGCGAAAAATGCTAGGTTGGAATTCACCACCATCGTTCTTCCTCCGCTGGCAAAGGAATCTCCCTACTCCAAACTCTTTCCCACCTTTGACAAGGTTAATGGTGGCAGTGCCTACAACATTTTGATGTTGTGGGACGTCGGGAAAAAAAGGTCCTTCGCAAAGAGAGCTACCACGCCATGGAGTTCTTCAGCATCGCCGGGAGCCTTTCAACCGATCTTGCACTGCCGTCCAATACCAACGAGATGAAAAACTAGAATGACCTTATCTACCCCAATATGAACAAAGTTGTCTATCGCTGCGACTTACTGCAATCCTAGGAGGCATATTTCAGGAAAACAATTCCCTTGCATAGAATTAAGATGACTGAAAATTAAGGAAGAAAAAAAGAACATAGAATTTAACATGTTCCACCAAACATGTTGGCAACCTCCGCAAACAGAAACAAATTAATCTTACTACCCAAACTGACAAGACAGATTACAAATTCCATGCATTACGTCATGTAGGACCACCCAACCCAGATTACAGATATAAAAGGGATTACATCGTTCTTACATCTGATAGATACATAAGGGGTGATTTGAAGACCAGAAAAAATTTCTACCAAACTCACACATTAACTCCCTAAGTCTCCCTCTATTTATAAGAATTCAAGTGCAGCTCAAAAGTCTTCCAATTCATGTATCTAACTCTTGGACTTTTCAATTCATGAATCATCCCTTGAGTTGCCCATACATGAACTCAAAACTCTTGACTTTATTATTCATTAAAATTTTAGGATTTGAAGATATACCCAACAGTTCCCCTCTCAATTCAAAATCCCAAAAAAAACAAGATTTAGATGCAAACAAGCGATGCACATAATCGTGACAAACAAACCAGATGCATGGTGGTCGTGCTAGATGTACCAGAAAACTACTCATGCACGGGAGAAGTGCCAAAAAGAAGTACCAAAGTTCCCTGATACCACCTTGTGAAGGAGATGATAAAACGGACAACCTGATCAACAAGTTCAACCAGGAAGGAATTTATTAACATAACAGAATTTCTGCATACTGACCAGCAGATCACGCAAGCTCATAGAGTTTCTTTCTTCTTCTTTTTTCATTTTGAAACGGAAGCCGATCACCTATCTTTTGTTCCACTTCTTGGGAAAATAATATCCTTGTGTAGAATCAAGATGATTGAAAAGAAATGAAGAAAAACATAACACGAAATTTAATATGGTGCACCAAACATGTTGGCTACCTCCACAAACTGAAATAGATTTACCTTATTGCCCAAATGGTTTAGACAGATTATAGATTTCAAACATTACATCATGCAAGGCCACCCGACCCTGATTACAGATACAGAAGGGACTACATCTTTCCCACAGCTTACAAATACAGAAGGGGTGATTTGAAGACCATGACAGATGTATACCAAAATCACACATAAACTCCCTAACTCTCCCTCTTTTTATGAGAGTTCAAGTGCAGGTTAAAATTCTTCTAATTCATGTGTCTAAATATTGGAATTCTAAATTTATGAATCATCACTTGAGTTTCCTATACATAAACTCAAAATATTAAGTTTACGATCAGTAACCTTTTGGGATTTGAAGAGATATCCAACAACATATACCCTATGTTAGAAACATAGCATGTACGTAAAACTGTACGATGTTTTTGTTTGTTTAAGGTTCATTTCTGTCAGAAAATTGATTACTTCACTGATGTTCTGCCCGAAAAATGATTATTTTAATTTTAAAAACTTAAATATTAATAAAGGAAAATATTTTGATATGAATCGCCTTGTGAAGTCTCTAGATTACGAAATATTGGATCTTTGGCAAAAGTAGGGATCTTGCCCAACCTACTTGTGTTGCACGAAACTAAGCATCTAGCCCGCAGGGTACAATCAATTCCTACTTGCTCTTTAATAGCTTGCACGTTTCGATCACAAGGGTTCTTCGCTCACTAACTAGCCTGCAGGATTAGCTAACAAAGGATATTGAAACTTAATTAACCCGAAGGATTACGCAACAATGAAGATAATGAGAATGACTCAAAATTCTGAATATTTGATTGATAAAAGATTAATAATTTGTTGATGTACCCCCCTCTATTTATTGGGTGATTTTCGAACCAAAACCCTAATTACAATTGGAATCTGATTCAACTTATGGCAGATTTAAGAAGCTAAAATCATATCTAACTATAATACCTATTTAAACATGTGTCAAACATGTTTTAGCCCTGATTTCTTCAAGAAGAAGTCTTGAAGAATTCTACCTTATCTAAAATTACTAAATCTAATTCTAATCAGAATAAAACTGAATATTCCAAACCCTAATTTAAATATTACCAAAACTTTTCTTAACCAACATGGCAGAGTTTTGGGCTTCATTAATAATAATAAAATAAAATGACCACACTACCTCATTAAAAAATCCACTGGGAAAAAGAGACTAAAGCTCGGTATAGTTGAAGTGGTTCCATTCAAGAAGGTTAAGGGGGTGAATTGTTGATTTAACCATGTCGCATAGGTAGTGATTATTATTATTACTACTACTTAGTGCTAGTTAGAGGTTATAGAAGTTACAAAAGTTAGGAAATAAAGAGAGTCTTTAGTGGTAGGAGCTTGAAGAATATAAAAGTTTACAATAATAGCCTTTAGTGCTAATTAGTAGTGGTGGGTGGTTGAATAAGTTGCAAGCATGGAATAAGACACATTGTTTAGCCTTCATTACTAGAGTTAGTGCTAGTTAGTTATGGTAGGAGGTTATGGAATTTAGAATCCTAGAGTATGACTCTTCATTAGTGTAGGAATAATTTCTAAGTCACTTTGTAATCTATAAATAGGAGAATGAAAAATCAGAAAAGTTGTATCTTTTCATCACCAGAATATTGTCTTCATTTCTTACATTTTTTCTATCATTGTTCCAACATAAGTATCATATTATATACAACACAAAGGTTTTCTATAACTATCTGTACAAAATCTCCGATTACCATCATATATCATAGACCTCGTGTAAAATGGATTATTTAATGGTTTAAGATGGTTATCTCATGTAATTGTCTCACATAAATGGGTCGTCTCACCTGAACTCTCCCCTATATATGTGTATATATATGTATGTACATATACAAGGGCATAACCCGGTTAAGTTTTGGTTATGAAGGGAGTATCATTCATCCCTGATCTTTTAGAATCGGCTAGTAAAAACCAATGAGAAGAGTATTGAGCTCCGCCCTGGTGATGATTTCAACGACTGACTGACCAAAATAGTATAGGGAATCGATGTAAAGAAGAGTTCGTAAATATCGCTGCCGATGATGGAATTGCAGCAGCGAAAGGAAGAAGAAGATGAAAGGAGAAGATAATTTAGCCTATAACGAGAGTTAGGCCGGTTAAGACTTAAAAATAAATTTGGGCCTTGAGTCCTTAACTAATAGGCCCAATTGTCAAACAATGACTTTTCTACTTGAAAATGTATTTTATTCAAACACATATTGCTAATGGATAAACTCTATTTCTTAAACATATTTGCTCTAGTATTTATTTACTTATTTATTTTAATTTTTAATTAATTATTTTTTATCAAGCAACAAATCATTTTTTCATCTTCATATTCTCTCAATTTCACCTATAACTAAACAAAATGTTATTATAATTTTCAAGATGTATGCTTTGCTGTGTACGAGGCAAGACTTAGCACATGCGGTCAGTGTTGTAAGCAGGTTCATGGGCCAACCAGGTAGAGAACATTGGCAAGATGTGAAGAGGATTTTAGGTACCTTAGAGGTACCTCTGATGTGGGTCTCATTTGTGGGGGTGATACTGAGTGCCTGATTACGGGCTATTTTGATTATGATTATGATTATGTTGGGGATGTTGGCACGAGGAGATCTATGACCGTCTATGTATTTACCTTGGGTGGTTCAATTGTTAGCTGGAAGGTAACTTTGCATCCTACAGTGACTTTGTTTACTACGGAAGCTGCGAAAGAAGGTATATGGCTGAAGGGGTTTTTCAGTGACCTTAGTCTACACCACGATTAGGCTACTGTGTATTGTGATAGCTTGAGTGCTATCTGGTTGGCCAAGGATCAGGCCCATCATGTGAGGACCAAGCACATTGATGTCAGATATCATTTCCTCAGGAGTCAGAGGAGAATCTAGGTGAAGAAAGTGGGAACTGCTGATTATCCTGCTGATATGTTCACCAACCCTGTTCCACATAGCAAGTTTAAACACTTTTTGGACTTGCTTAACATCAGAGATAATTAGTTTCCCGGTGGGGCAGTCCTGGGAGTGGAGGGAGACGTCTGCTCATCTGGCACTATAATGGTGCATCTGGAGTTTTCTACTTTGAGGATTCAAGTCAAGGTGGAGATTTGTTTGTATGCTTTGAATACGTATTAGCCATTTTGACAGGTTGGTACGGGGTCTCACTGCCCGGTCAGCGAGTTGGGGGTCCAGGGGAGCAGAGACGCCCCCGGCCCTACTGTATAGCATGTCCTCTGTTTGGACTGTTATTGGCATTCTGTCTTCTGTTCCAGTTTGGGCCAAAAATAATTGGGCCCAAAACCATTGGGTTTAAGGTGGAAAGTGCTATATATATAGTTCCTCGTCCTTTTATTGTAACCCTAGGAGATAGGATTTGTAGAGAGTAGGAAATATGTAATTCGGGCATTTTCTCGCTAGTGGAATCCGATCTTGGTCGGCCGTGGATAAAGCCAATTGGTGAACCACATAAATTCTTGGTGTTTTGTCTTTCACATTTATTTTCGTTGCTTGTTCTTTCTCGGGTATTCCGTACAACAAACATGTATTAGAGCTTGTAGTTAAATCTGTGGTGGGTCTATCGCATTTTGGGTTTATCAGATCTGGGTTGGTCAGATTTGGGGTGGTCGGATCTCAGATATGATCAGGGAGAAAGATGGTGACACTGAACATGAAGGTTTACAAGTTCACTGGGAGGAACTTTTTCAGTTTTTAGAAAATCAAGATACGAGATTTGTTGAAGCAACAAGGGTTGTGGGCGCCGCTGACGCAGGATTTCTCGATCGTTGGCAGTTCGGACATGCTGGGTTTGGAAGAAAAGGCTCATTCAATGATTATGTTGTGTCTCGCGGATGAAGTTATCACTGAGGTTTCAGATTAAGAGACTGCCGCAAAGCTATGGTTGAAGTTGGAGAACTTGTACATGACGAAGTCTCTGACGAACAAATTTCTTCCGAAACAACATCTCTTCGGTCTTCGAATGCAGGAAGGTACGCAACTCAGAGAATATCTTGAGAAATTGAATACTTTGTTATTAGAATTGCGAAATATAGATGTGGAAATTAATGATGGGGATGCTGCTTTCATATTATTAGTATCTCCACCGCTTTCATATTAGAACTTTGTTTAGTCATTTATTGTCGGGAAAGATTCTGTGTCTTTAGAGGAAGTTAGATCCTGTCTTCATAGCAAGGAGTTGCATCATAGTGCTAGCAGTTCAAGAACAGATAATCAGGCCTCTGGTTTGTTTACTAGTTGCGATAAGGGAAAGGGAAATGGAAAAAATAAAAGAGGTAAGAAGCCAAAGGTTCCCAATCTCTGTAGGTTCTGTAAGGAGAAGGGGCACTGGAAAAATGAGTGGCAAAGAAGTTGATGACGAGGCAATCAGGAAACAAATCAGGTTATGCTGCTCTAGCGGAAGGAGACGTTGATTCAGAAGATGATATTGCTCTGGTTGCTGTTGGACACACTCATCACTCCGATGTGTGGTTCTTAGATTCTAGGGCATCCTACCACATTTGTCCAATGAGAGAGTGGTTTTCGACTTATAAGCAGGCTGGGGGGTAGTATTACTACGGCTAATTGTACCGTCAGTGAGGTAGTTGGGACGGGCTCGATCAAGATCAGGAACATGATGGTAATTTCTGTACTTTGAACGAGGTTAGGCACATTTCATCGATGACGAAGAATTTGATTTCTCTTAGTTTGCTGGATAGAAAGGGGTTTGTCTATTCAGGAAAGATGGAGTTCTAAGTGTCTGAAAGGGTTCTAAGCTGGTTCAGAAAGGTCTTCTGCATGGTACTTTGTATCTTCTACAAGGTTCCACGGTTATGGATCCGTCTAATGTTGCATCATCAGTTGTTCACCAGGAGGATATGACTAAGTTATGACATATGAGGCTTGGTCACATGGGTAAATGAGAGATGCAGATTATGTCGAGGGATGATCTTATTAGTGGCCACAAGGTCAAGGGTGTGGAGTTCTGTGAGCATTGTGTATTTGGGAAACTACACCGCAGCAAGTTTCCAAAGGTTATTCGTAGAATGAAAAGCAAGCTAGATTATATCCACTCTGATTGTTGGTGGTCGTCTCGAGTTGAGTCGTTGGGAGGTCACAGGTACTTTGTATCTTTGATTGACGACTGCTCCAGATCGACTTGGGTTAGAATGATGAAACATAAAAGTAAAGCCTTCGTGAAGTTCAAACAGTGGAAAACTCTGGTGAAGAACCAAACAGGGAAGAAGATCAAGAAGCTGCGAACTGATAATGGTCTAGAATTTTGCTCGTTTGAGTTTGATCAGTTTTGTAGGAATGAAGGAATAGCCCAACATCATACAGTCAAGAATACGCCACAATAGAATGGTGTAGCTGAAGGGATGAATCTGACATTGCTAGCAAGAGCAAGGTGCATGCTCTCGAATGCTGGGTTGGATAGAAGATTCTGGGCAGAGACAGTGAGTACAACATGCTACTTGATCAACCGTGGACCTCATAAGAGCATACAGTGTAAGACACCTATTGAGGTGTGGTCGGGTAGAGTTGCTGATTACTCTAATTTGAAATCTTTTGGTTGTACGACTTATTATCATGTGAGTGATAGTAAGTTAGAGCCCTGGGCCAAGAAGGAGGGTTTTGTGGGATATAGAGATGGAGTCAAGGGCTCCAAGATTTGGTCTCCATCCGAGAAGAGAGTTGTTCTAAGCAGGCATGTTGTCTTTGATGAAAAATCTTTGCTTAGATCCATGGTGAAGTCCACATCTACAACAGAAGTTGGTAGCATTGATAAACAGGTGGAGCTTCAAGTCACTCAAGGTGAGCGCGGTTTGAAGGAACT
>JAULKM010120755.1:0-21043 GCA_032355605.1 Rubia tinctorum | reverse complement strand
ACATCTCCTCCTTCTCGGTTTGTCACTTCGGTTGCCAACACTCCTGGCTCATCAATGTTATCATCCTCGCCAACTATGACACCATGTTCTGCCTGCTCTGCCGATTTAGACTATTTAGTGGCGGCTCTAGCACATTCTGGTCCCCCCATCTCACCATCGACCAGCTCACCTGGTTTACCGATGAGCCCATCCGGTTTGTCGCCCCCTTCACCGGCCACTTCACTAGTCGCGACTGCTCTTTTGATCTCTCCACCTTGAATTTGCACTCATCGGATGACCACTCGATTAGCGCTTAGGTCTATTCAACGCAAGGATTATTATGATATTATTGCTCATGGTCTTACTGCTGCCCGACTTGCTCATTCAGAGCCCATTGATTATCACACTACCCTTCAAGATCCAATTTGGGTTTTTTCCGTAGATGATGAGATGACAACTCTTTGTGGAAATCGCACCTGGGATTTGGTGCCTTGCCTATTGGACGTCAACATTGTTGGGTCCAAATGGGTTTACCAACTGAAGTACTGACCATATGGCACTATTGACAGTCATAAAGCTAGGTTTGTGACACAAGGTTTCTCACAGATTCTAGGGTTTGACTTTGACCATGCCCTCAGCCCAGTGGTCAAGTATCCAGAGTTCGTACTATTCTAGATATTTCTATGATGAGCTCCTGCCATCTTCATTAGCTGGATGTCAAAAATGTCTTTCTTAATGGCGATCTTGATGGTCCGGTATATATGGCCCAACCTTTTGATTACAAGGACTCGTTTCATCCAGAGTATGTTTGTCGCTTGCGGAAGGCCATTTATTGCCTTAAGCTCCACTCCGCGGGCCTGGTTAATACTTATTCGGTTCAACTTGGGTTTATCTGCAACTCCACTGATACTTCTCTTGTTCTTCTATCTCGGGGTTCGTCACTGCTATATATGTTGGTCTATGTTGATGATATCATCCTTACAGGTAATGACCCGATGATAATTCATCGCTCGAACGCATAAAGGGGATTTTCCATCAAGGATTTAAGCACTCCACACTAATTTCTTGGTTTGGAAGTTACGCCCTCAGCCTCGTGTTTACTTCTTGGTGAAGCTAAGTATACTAGGGATATTCTCACTCGTGCATGGATGACCGATGCTACCCCAGTCTTCACTCCATTTGTACCAGGCTCGCAATTTCACAATTTCACCAGCCCTCCATTTTGAAATCTAACACTATATCACTCTCTTATTGGGGCTCTACAGTAATTAACTATTACTCGTCCTGATTTGGATTTTGCGGTCAACACAGTCAGTCAATATCTTTAGGATCCCCGTGATGATCATTTTGTTGCGCTTACTTGGATTCTTTGATAGGTTTGCGGTACTCTGCATTTTGACCTTTCTTTTCGATTTGCCAGTTCCCTTGAGGTTCTGAGTTATTCTGATGCTGATTGGGCTCGTTATCTAGAGACCCGTCAATTTACTTATGGTTCTGTTGTTATTCTTGGTGGAAACCTTGTTTCATGGAGTGCTAAGAAACAACCCACAGTTTCTCGATCGAGTACAAAGTCTGAGCATCGGGCTCTCACGAACACAACCTCTGAGGTTGTTTAACTGACCCATCTTCTTCATGATCTTCATGTCCCACTTTCTGGTTCTCAGTTGCTGTTATGCGACAATAGTAGTGCTATCTTCTTGGCACATAATCCAGTTTCTCACAAGCGGGCAAAACACATCGACAATCATTTTTTTCAAGAGTTTCTTGCTTCTGGAAAGCTATGTGTTGCTCATGTTCGTATTGCTCTTCAGATTGAGGGTATCTTCACCACATGGTTCTCACGTCCGCTGTTCGAGTTCTTCATATCCAAGCTTTGCATTGCTGATCAATCGATGCTTCGTTTGAGGAGAGTGTTACAATAAGTCAAGTATCTGATTAGATATAATTAGTATATGATTATGGTACGATTAGATATAGATAGAGTTGTTGAATAGACTAAAGTTATACTAGTATTAGTCTTCCTTTTGTACTCTATATATTCTAAGCAGTAATACATTCTTCATTACGGGAAATCATTATATCATCGAGTTATAAAACCACAATGCCACTTTGTGGCATATAGTATGGTGTAATATTTGCATTCCCATGATTTTTTATAATCATTCTTATAATAGAATATGAAAATTGCAAGCACTCTTTATTCGCGAATACAGATGAATAGTTAGAAAGTGGTGAATGACGAACTTTATTTTTCAATATAAATGTGCTTCTTCCTTGTATTAACTACAATCAATCACCAATGATAGTTACAATAGGCACTGAGACCTAAATGATCTGCACCTAGAATCATGTATTTCCTAATTTATTTAGCACACTTATTAGTAGTTTTTCTATGGTCGATTGAAAGGTTTAGGTGAGTTTACATCACAAGGGGTTTAGATCGCCTTTGTTGGGTTTCTTATCTAGATTCCTCATTTTCTAGCTTATTTAGATCTAATGGATTCTATGTCCCTACGAGCGTCTAGGTTTATTTTTGCGAGCTTTCATTTGTAGATTGCTCGTAGGCACTTCAGATTGTTTTAAAGGGCCAATCAAAATATGATAGTAGATTGTAGAAGATCATTCGCAAGAATGGTAGAAGACTAAAGGCCACGAATCAAAACGTGGTAGAAGATATAAGGCTCGAAAAAGGAAGACAGATGCGGATGAATTGCAATCAGAGAGTTATATAGAGTCTTGGGGACTATTCGAGAAGAATCGGCGTCCGAGGGTGCAACTGTTGGATTTGTCTTCTCAAGCGCTATAAAATTGATTACAAAAACTCCCAAATCTGATCAACAGTTCATTCGTAGTGGCGTTCGCACCCCGCTAGCTTTTGCACGACCTGCACACTCAGAACGGAAGATAAAGAGTCCAGTCAGCGGCCCATGTACTTTTGTGAGGGCTGCACACTTAGTACACCCAGAAAACAACTTTGGTTGGCGACCCGCAGGGATCTGCACAGGCCGTGTGAAACGGGCTGTGTGCTTTTGCACCACCCATTCCGACGTGGCAAATATTAGTTTCTCTAGTTTTGGGCCTCTTTAAGGCCCATTTCCTACCTACTATATAAAGAACTTATCTCTAGTAGGTTTTAGTAGTTAGAAAGAGAAGCATTAGTTGTAATTTTATTCTTCTAGTTTTCTAAGAGCAGGTAGAGAGAGAAAGTAAATGAAACTTCTCTCTTCTTTTAATCTTTACCCTAGTTTTGCCCAAGATCATTGAATCCAATGGTAAAATTGGGTTCAATGCTTACGGAGTGGTTTATTTTATTTGGGATCTAATTTGTATTCATGATTTGGTAGAGATTTTGTGAGATTCTAGATCTCCTTATCCTTTTATATTTATGAACATCATGCTTGATTTAATTTTTACGTTCTTGTGAAATGCATGTTATATATCCTATGATATAAATAGTTATATGTTTCATGTATGGTGCTAGGCTTGTTTGACCCCTTGGAAGTGTTGGCTAGGGTATTTGTGGGTTTGTGAGTCCTCGTCCATGTTAGTGTATACATGTAGGTCATGAGCACTATCCCGATGAGCTGATCCTACTCGACTGGAAGATTAAACCCCAATAGGCGAGGGTATGATAGTTTGTAGAAACTAGGGTTGTAGTGTAGCGACCATCGTCGTTTCGACCGTAGAGTCACAACGAGACACCAATCCTTTTTCCTCTATAGGCCTATGGAGAAGCGTTCATAGTGGAGGCCTGGGATGTAATTCCTTATGGGAAAGATGAGAACACAATGGTTGGACTGTTTGACGTACTTTCCTATTTACGGAGGTGGTGTTGATAGAATAGACGTGAGCACCTTTGTGTGACAGACATTGGGAAGTTTTGACTATTAATCACACTATGTGACATAGACATTGGGATAGGTTTATTCGTTTTGTATTTCATAGAATTTAGGATCAAAGTGTTTTACCGGTCATGCTACACAAATATCCCTAAGTCTTAGTTTAATATAGTTTAATCTTTTGTTTTGCATGTTAAGTAGTTTGTAGGAAAAATCTCCCAAAACCATGTTTGCGACACTAACTATTCCCGACACACAATCGGAGTGACGTCCGATTGTGAGTCTTACGTAGTTAACCTTTAAATCCTAGCATCTAGAGGTGGTAAAATAGATCTGCAATCCGCAGATCAAGCGGCTTGTCTATTTTTAAACCCGGGTGGGTATGAGTAAAATGGGTAATGAGTTAAATAGGCAATGAGTGGATAATATGGTTTGGGCGGGTTGGGTTTGTGGGTTGACCACAGGTTTATCCATATGGGTAGAAATTCACGGTTTTACCCATATGAGTTCGCATATAAACCCATATGAGTCAATATATGGGTTGAAACTCGCGGGTTTACCTATATGAGATTGTATATAAATTCATATGGGTCATTATATGGGTTGAAGCCCGCGATTTTTACCCATATGGGTTGGTATATAAACCCATACGGGTTCATTTATGGGTTGAAACCCGCAGGATTATCCATTTTGACCCGTGAATTTAATGATTTTTGACCCGTGGGTTAAGCGGGTTTCAACCCGACCCATTTTGAATCATTATAAAATGGGTCAAAATAGGTCATACTCATATATTTTAACTACCCATGTTGCCCTACCCACATTCGACATGTTTGCCCATTTGCCACCCCTACTAGCATCTCTGTGGACAACCCCAAACTTGCCACTAGCTACTCTTTGGTAGTTGGTAGTGAGTACGGGAGCAACACTATAAATTTTTATTTTTGTGAAGCGCTCCATGGGTTAATTTTTCTCCCGTCAAAAGGATAGTTTATTAGCGACCCCGCGGAGTGAGAATCAACTAATTATCAGTAAAAAAATGTATTGTAATGGTGATGTTGGTGTAATGAAACTATCAGGGCAAAACAAGGAAGGATGAATTCTTTGAAACAGGCATGGAATCGAAGGATCCCAATGAAAATATCCATTTTAATGTGGAGATTAACAAATTCTTTGCTGCCCTTTAATGATATCTTGATGTTAATCTTTGCTGCCCTTTAATGATATCTTGATGTGGATGAAATTCGAATTCGGCCTCTAATTAATTGTCCTTTCTATGGTAATATTTATACTTTTTCAATGATTGTGCTAACGTGAGAAGTATCTAGAATGTGATGCATACTGATTACCACAACTGAACTTTAAGTCTATTTGGGATACGTTAACTACTACTGGTCATTTCGAGGTTTAACTGCACACACGATCATCACAAATCTAATTCCATCTTTCGTATGTTTGATAATGTGGAAATTAAGAAACTTACTCCTTTATGAAAATATCAAAACATCTCAAGACAAATTGTTTATGATATTAAAGAGAGTTTGTTTCTTGCTTTTTATTTGAAACCTACATTTGCTAATCATATTATCGATGATGATTGGCCAACTTATGGAATTATGCCTCCCATTTATTTATAGGAAGCCAAAACCAGAACTAGAAGAATTTGTTGGATACAAAATCAATGTAGACGTTGCATGGGTTTGGACTACTTGTAACTATGGGTTAGGTTTGCTCATTGGAGACTCGGCAGGTAATTTGATTAAAGCGAAATGTTTATTCTCCCCCGCTTTTCTATTTATAACACCATAGGTTCAGATGTTTGGATTTAGGTGGAAAAAAAATGAATGGATGAAATTGAATGTAAAAAGTAAAAAGTAGAATGCGTGGATGAAATTGAAATAATCTTTTCAAAAATGGAAAGAGTGTCAAATAAAAGAAAACATTCATTTATAATAAGTGTGTCATAAATAACAAAACATAGCGAGTATACAAAAGACGCCTCTAGCACACATGCGGAGTAGGACCCTAACTATTTAGAGGCCTGAAGTATATTAGAAATATAGACCCATATATAATATTTAGGGTGTCTAACATTTATAAAATGGGGGTTCATATGAAAATAAAAAAAGAAGATTGTTGAGGAGACTAATTAAAATATATAATAAATACTATTTCCCCCTATATATTATTAATATTTTTTTTAAACAAAAATGAACCCATATATAATTGCCAAGGTGGGAGGCTTGAAGAAAATGCTTCATAAGCCTCAGCCTTAGGGCTGGGCCAGAGAATAAATTAGAAAAAAATATGTCTAAAAGAAAAAAAATTGCATGCTCAGAGTTTACAATGTTGAAACTGGAAAGCGAGATTAAAGGTCTAATAGTATTAGATATGTTTCAAATTCCATCCATGCATATGCATGCTGCTAGTTGAAATCGATGCCATTGATTATAAAATTGCTCTGCAGGGGATATACTTTTTTCTAACTGTATGCATAACCGCAATACTGGAAACACACGGTCAAAGCTCTAAACATACGGTTCTAATGGTTCAGTTGCATAGGTGGTGTTGCAAAAATGGACCTATACATGCCCAGAGATCTACAGAAAAAAAAGAAAGAGGAATTGATCCCAGCACAAAACTGTATGCAGCTTGAATGACTTTATGTTATTCTATGTTGGATTGTGATTTTTCGAATAGTATAGAAGGGTTGGGTTGGTCATGGGAGTAGGGGTGGCTAAAAAATTCATCGAATCTAAAATCGATCCGAAAACCGAATATAAAATCGATCCGAAAACCGAATATAAAATCGATTATCCAAATATTATAATAAATAAACCAAACCAAATTTAATGTTTAAATATTTGAACCAAGTAAATCAAATTATGTATATGGTTTGATTGTCGGCTTCTCAACATAAACCGAAATACAAATATTTAAATAAATTAAGTATATTCCAATAACATATAAAATAATATTAATATTAATTATAATTATAATGGAGAAAATAAAGGGGCATTTTAAGAAAATTTAAGCTAATTATCATAATTGTATATCTTTATTTCTAATAGTTCTATTTTGTATTCCTTTCAAAACTATTTAATTGAATAATTTGGAGGAGTACCATCCTCCTCATCAAGTAGTGTAGACGCACTAGAGAGCAGTGGTCGCTCACTCCGCCATTACATCTGCTCCACCCCATGACCCAGTCAAGAGAACTCATGAAAGAACTCCTTCTTCACGAGTCTGTCAACCGAGTAGCCCATATTCTTCCTCCGACTTAGCCATCACGAGTCTTGATAATTCCCTCGGGTTTGAATCCTTTAGTGCCCACAATCCATTCTATCATGGGATAAGGATATGTGTCATCCTTCACCTTGGTCCCTAGTTCGGCAATCTCATCTGTAGACACTGCCAGAAATTACAAACTAAGATGAGCATGTGCTAATGTACACACTAGAAACCATAAAAAATACTTCAATATGTAAAATACTTACACTAAGCACGGTGATTTTTAGAACATCCTTGATAGGATATATTCCAAACTTGTCCCCACCACCAACCAGAGTAATCCCTCCAACTTACATCTACATGATTGTTTATCACATAACTTGTGAGACCTCCAACCCAAATATGGGATAGTTTCAACATTCCCACCACCATAACTAGTAAACCCATATATCCCATAAACATCACAAACCATCATCACCATAGGGTAGTCAACTAGTTATGATTGTCGATATGATTTAATTGCATAGATTTTAAGATGAACTCAGAAGGTTTCACCATTTAGTCGATGTAGCCACTAGGAATTATTAACATGTGTGTGGTTTCTCATAGTGGTTCTTAGAGGATACAATTAAATCATTGTGTATTTCTATCGACGTGGTTCATCTAGAACATCTATTTTCGGGCTAGTTTATCAGCGGGGTTATGTCTAAATTGACCCGAGAGTAAGGGCTAGTTTATGGGCAGGGCTATGTTCACTCTAGCTATACCCGAAGGGAGGTGAAAATGTTGAGTCGAGCGATCCTTAATGAGACAAGCTTTCCACAACGTGTGATCGGGGCATTAGAATCAAACAATAGATTAATGATCAATGAATAGTCTAAGCATGTAAACTAATTACCCAAAACTATTTTTAGAATCTTATTTGAAAACTAAGCGATATTTGCATGATAGTGTAGTCTTTGGTTCTTGACTTCTTTAGTTGTTAGTTATAGCGTTTTCCAAATCCAAACCCCCTATTCACAACATGCACTAGGTGACACTATTTTGTGCGCTTTCATACTGCGTTTTAGCATTCATAGAGTCCCTTTTCCATGAGGAACGACCCCTACTTGCCGCTATCTACTTTCTAGTAGTTATTCGCATTAGGGTAGAGATATTATCTTTGTTGATAGAAAACGATGACTCCCACCACATGCTTCGACCGAAGGTATGATAATCTGTGAGTTGTCCCCTAGGAAAGGATTCGAAAGTATGAAATTCTTTGCAATTTTAGAAGAATGTCTTCTCTAGCTGTGCGAGATTCGAGTTGAGATGTTTTTTCTAACCGTTTTTGAGATGTTTTCTCTAGCTTGTCCAAATAAATGTATTATACGTGGGGATTGATTCTCTTTCTATGAGTCCGTCTTCTAAAAGATGTTTTTTCCCATAAATGGTTCAACTACCATGATAATTTTTAGCTTAAATATTATACATTTTTTACTTAAACAAAGATGTAGTATTAATATGTGGAAACAAAAGAAATACTAACTAAAAAATTACTCCCTATGGTTCTCTAGTTTTGTCCCTCTAAAAGAGGACACAAGAATTTCTTAAAAGTGAAATACGTGGTGGATGTTGAATTCGGTATAAAATAAATAAATTGGGTGGATGAAAATAATCTATAATTTTTCAAAAAAAAGGAAAGCGTCAATAAAAAAACTTTAATTGGCAAGTGTGTTATAAACAATGAACCAAAGGGAGTATAGTATTTGAGTTAAAAAGTACAAAGTTTAAACTAAAAAGTATAATTATTGTTCCATATTATAAAAATATTATTTTCCCCAAGACTAAGGATTTGTTTGACAGATCTGTCACTAGCGGAAATCAATTGATTAAAGGCAGCGATCAAAGGCGGTTTCTAAGGAACCGCCTTTGACTGAGACCCAAGGGAGGTTCCAAAGTCAAAACTCCCTCCCAAATCACCCGATTTTTTTAAGGCACTTACCGCCTATAATCGGGTGTCTTTGTTCCCTAGTATATATATAGTAGCAGGGGTTTCTTTCAACCCTTAGTCTATTTTCTCAAAATCGAACTCCATCCTTTAGTTTTTCACCTACCCTTAGTTTTATTTTCTCTCTTTCTCACCCTCACCACCCTCTCTGCGCTGAACCCTCTCCACCACCCTCTCTTCCTCCACCTCCTCTTCCACCATCTACGCCTCCTCCACCCTCTCTACCACCCCTTCCTCCACTACCCTCTCTTCCGCCACGCCTGGCCTCTTCTTCCGCGCCTGGACTCTTCACCGTGCCAGAACGCCGCCACCGCCGAGGTTTACTTTCCAGATATGTGTATAATAGTTTAAGGTCGTTACTTTTTATTTTTTTTATTTTTTAGTGTTTCTTGTTTCTGGTTATATCTGTGTAGTAGTTTTGTTTGTTGTTACTAATTTCTGGGCATCTCTTGTCTTTTGGATATAGTGGTTTCCAGATATGTGTTCTTGTTTGCTATCGGAAACCTAGTTTCCGGCAGCCTTTTTTTGGGACCCTGGAAATAGGTTCCGAATTCGGAACCTATTTTGTACCCCAATAGAAGGTGGTTTTCGAACCGCCTTTGATTGAATCTTTCAAAGTCATGACCAATATAACCGACTTTAATCACCAATTTCTCCACTAGTGTGTGCTTACTTTGAAAGATGGCTTATTTTGAAAGTAGGGGGGACGAACTTCTGTTTTTCCTTCAAAAATAACTTATACTTTCAAAATAACATATTATTTTTTACATTTTACCAAATACTAAAAAATATTTTACTTATAAGCAAAAACAGGTTATAAGTTTTGCCAAACAGACCCTAAACCCCTTTTTAGGGATAAGAAGAAGTGAATTCGGGTTGGCTGGCGAAAGCTCGTCACCCAACATAGATTTTCTTCCATCCTTTTATCCATAATCCATAAAAGTCAACATTTGTCACCCATTTTTCAGTCATCCGCGAGTGGACCGGAGGAATTGATTAACGAATTTAATTTACTCTCTCCTCAACTTTCTTTGCACAGTAATCATTATTACGTGGTTCAAGAACATGTTTAACCGTTAATATCTTTACCAAAGCATTATAACGGTAACTAAAAAGTTGATATTTAAAAACTATTTATTACAACGAATTGAACAATATCATATACGATAATGTTGTTCATAAATTTATTCAAATATGTGGTCAAATTTTTTAAAAAAAATAGTGCCAAAAAAGCAAGAGTGCAAATAGAGGTGGGAGAGAGAGTAATACCGTTTGTTTCATTTAGAAAATTTAATTGTATACACTAAACACCTGGACAACAGTTTCTATTGGATTATTATATCAAATGCACAACCATGATCAATTCAATCTTCAATAAAGAAGCCACTCTATAATTCAATATGATACGAGGGAGTGATCCTTATTAGGTTTGGCAGTTTAACTTTAGAAACTTAGAATGTATCAAGTAAGAATTTGTTTTTCTTAATTTAAGGTCTAAGTTATAATTATATATAATTAATTTATAAATTATTATTAATCGGATGGATGAGTGATAAATTGAGCGAGTGACGAATTTGTGGGTCGAATGATGGGTGAAAGAGCATGTTTGGTAGAGCTGTTGTAGAAAGTAAGGCAATAATGTTTAGTTTGTATTCGTGATCTGGGTTATAATATATAAAGGTACAAGAGCCCTATACAGAATTATAAAAGGAAAAGAATTATAATCTATACAGAAGTAATATTCACATAATATTGATATTCATTAATACTCCTCCTCAAGTGGTAGCATGTAGATCAAGAATGCCCAACTTGCCAAATAGTAACTGAAATTGAGTATGTCCGAGAGCTTTCGTGAATAAATCCGCAGGCTGATCAGAATCGAGGATATAATGAGTAACAACAGTACCGGGCTGCACAAGATCACAAACAAAATGACAATCAACCTCAATGTGTTTCGTTCGTTCATGAAATACAAGATTAGCCGCAATATGAAGAGCGGACTAACTGTCACAAAACAGGTACATGGGGGTAGAATGCACACCACCTAAATTCCGAAGCAAAGACTTAAGCCATAATAACTCACAATAAGTGACTGTCATTGCACGATACTCTGCTTCAGCCGAAGAGCGATAAATTGTAGGTTGCTTCTAGGTCATCCATGTAATTGGAGAATCACCAATCATCATAAAATACCCAGGGAGAGGACATCGTGTAATGGGGCGAGTAGCCCATTAAGAATCAAAGAAAGCAGTCAACTGCAAAAAACTATGTGAAGATAGGAATAAACCTTGACCAAGATGACTCTTTAAATAGTGTAGAACCCGGAGATCAGCTTTCCAGTGAGGAACACAAAGAGCCTGCATGAACTTAGCAAGCGTATGAACCGAATAACTAAGTTCAAGACATGTAATGGTAAAGTAAAGAAGACGGCCAACTAGGCACCGATACTACTCAGGATCATCATAAAGTGGTCCCTCTACGCGTGATAGATGATGTTGTTGCTCCATCAGAAAATCAGTCGGTTTAGCAGCAAATAAACTAGTATCTGATAAAATGTCAAGGGAATATTTCCTTTGTGAAAGGAACATCCCGTCCGATCTTCTAGAAATATATATATATATATATATATATACACACACACACCCAAGAAATACTTAAGTGTACCAAAATCCTTCATGTGAAAACAAGAGCTCAAGTATTTCGTGAATTCAACTACCAACAATCACCAAATCATCCACATAGACAAACACATGCAGTGAAACCAAACCACGAGAGCAAAAGAAAAGAGAGTAATCATCCTTACCCTGAACAAATCAGTTGTGAGGAGTTTTTGGCCAACTTAGCAAACCAGTTGTGAGGATCTTTTTGCAAACTGTAAAGAGATTTCTGAATTCGATAGACAAGGCCATGGGGCACGGTGTAACCAAGAGAAGGGTGCATGAAAACCTCTTCGTGAAGATCATCATGTAGAAAAACATTATGGACGTCCATCTGATGAAGTTCCCAACCACGAATGACTGCAACAAATAGAAATAGGCGAATTGAACTCATCTTCGCAACAACAACAAATGTCTCAGTATAGCCAGTTCCCTCAATCTGATGATTTCCCAAAACCACTAGACGAGCTTTGTGATGTTCAATGGAGCATACATAATCATTTAGATAAGCAGGAGGGCGACAATCCCGCATACTATGAGGAGTAGATAAATCAGGAGACGCTAAGGCTGACCAGGGAGAGCATTCGGCGGCAGTGGAGTCAAGTCTTCAGACAGCGGAGGTGAATTAAAGACGGTCGTATGCTACGTTGCTGAAGAAGACTCAGCCGCGACATGCGTAGAAGGAGCCACAAGATGCCGGACTCAGCAAAGTAAGATCGCAAAGTAAGAAAATGTGTACCATTATCAGCACAGACACAATGAACAGTGCGGCTGGATTGATTCTTGATCATAGCACAAAATTATATAAATCTAGAAGCTACATCTGACTTAGTTATGATGAGACGTCAAATGCATGCATTTTCCGAAGCATTTAACATCTCTTTTGTTATGTTTTTGTTACAAGATTAGTAGATTTAGGTAGATTTACATTATAAGAGGTTTAGATAACCATTTTCGGTTTTCGTATCTAAATCCTTCATTTTGTAACCTATTTTGAGTCTAATGATTTTTTTTTGTTCTTATGAGCATCTAGATCCTTTTTGTGAGTTTAATTTGTAAATTGCTCGTAAACACTTCGAAGTATTTTAGTGAAGGTCATTTTCAAGGATGGTAGAAGATTGAAGGTCACGAGTCAAAACGTGGTAGAAGATAAAATATTCGAAGAAGGAAGATAAAAAAGTAGATGAATTGTGATCCGAAAGTTTGAACCAAATTATAGGAACGATCCGAGAAGAACCAGCCTCCAAGGGTGGTACCATTAGATTTGTCTTCTTAAGAACTATAAAAACGACTACAAGAACACCCCAAAACGGATCAGCGGTTCATTCATATCGATAGAAATAAGAATATGGCAGATTGAGCATTGCGGGCCGCTTCATAGATTGCGACCCACAACGGATGGATTTGGGCAGCATTATCTTCATTTTTCAGCCTCAAAAACTATATCTCTTCATTCATATACTCGAAAACTCTCCCCAAAACCCTAGTTTGCATTTATTTTTCATCATTTACTCTATGTGTACCATGGATTCTTGCTAATTTGTTATGGGTTTTGTTAATCTAGGCTAAATATAATCTTAGGAGCAATTGGTAAGCATTTCTAGTATGAATTTGTGAGATTTGGTTTATCATATTTTGTGCTTTGATTATTAACTATGTTCTATGCTTTGTTGTCTGATTAATGCGTGATTTGGACTAGGATGATCAAGTAGTTGAAGATTATGAATTGATTATTTGTAAGGTTTTTGGTTAAACCCAGAAGACTGTTTTTTGTCGATATGATTATCATTGGTTAATTTTAGGTTATAATTGGGTGTGACATGGACTAATTATGATTATTGATTGATGAAATCGATTAGATTTAGGATGAATTTAAATTGGCTTGCCTAATCATAGTACACTAATGACGCCTAACATGAAGGTCGATCCTCGTAGTCTTCATTAGGGAACATAATTGTGATATCCTGGTGTTTCTTGCTTGTAGGACATTGTGTTAGTTGTATTGGGTCTCTATGTTCATTTCTATTCTCAAGGAAGTCTGTGATGCCTATCGTCTAGAGTGACCCGAGGGTAAGGGTTATTGTGTGGCGCAGATAGCCAATTCTAACTATAACTGAGGAGAGGTGAGAAATGTCTTCACTTGAAAGGTGATGACAAGTTCTCCACAATATGTGATTAATGCATAAAATAGGATAAATAGTCGATGATCAAATGATGAATAGAAATGTAAACCAATTGCATCCAAAACTCGTTATCATATTTATTCCATCTTTTGTGCTAGTTGTGATCGTATTTACATCGTTCCTTCTAATATTTTGTTAATTTAGCAGTTTAAAGTAGTCGTAGTGTTTTTCAAAACCAAACCCCCCAAATTTGTTACCTCACATGTAGAGTGACTTCTTCGTGTGTTTTTAATTACATTTAACACTTGATAAAACCCAATTTTCCTCGTGGATGACTCCGTCTTACCATTAGCTACTATTTAGTAGTTAACCATAATTTGGGCCTAAAAATAATATCTTTGAGAGGCACAAACATGGACTCCCAAATTTTGGCGTCGCTGCTGGGGAAAAGACGCATTTTATTAAAGTGTTAGTATAGTTCTTTGTGCATTGTGTTTCTCTCCGTGTGTTCTTGTTTGTTCATAGTTTGTGCTTGTTTTGAGTTTGTTGTTTTTTCAGAAGGACATATTCCTCTTATTCGTGGTTTATGGTACGTGCTCGTTCTAAGAACCGAGAACCTTTAAACTACGACCCCGAGCTCTTTGTGTTTCTTTATTTTTATTTTCTTTTGTTCGAAGCATGTATTGCTTGAGTTCTTGGTATACTTCTACCGAGAATCCTTGCATTACTATTCCAAATTTTTATATATATTTTTTAAATTTTAAATGGAATATCTCACCTTGAGAGAACTTATGATGAGAAGAGAGGCTCAACAAGCAAGTTTTCGTAGGATTTGTCATTCCGACCATCCTACTGAGTCTTGCTATTGGTTGAGAGAGGAGCACTACGAGGAGATAGAACTCTTTATTTTCGAAACCAAGAGTACCATGAGGAGTGCTATGAAGAGGTTGGAGTTAAGATCAATGATCTCAAGAATGGTATCCATACTACGATTCTTACAATCAGGAGTGGAGTGGTAATCCAGATTCGTGGTATGGTAATGCACCGGAAAACCGACACTATGAGCAATATGATTGGTGTTCATCACCTTATGCCATGTCCGAAAACTCTATAGATGAGATTAACACAGTAGTAAGCAGAGTCGATCCCACGAGGAACAGAGCAATAACTATAATATAAATACCTACTAATATATAATACTTTTGGTGTAGCCACCACGCCTTAGTTTTCAAGAATTTATTCTAACAACTAATGATGCAACTAAAAAATCAAATACGAATTAAAATGCAACCAACAAATATAAGAATCTGAAAAATATATGATGAATGTAATCGGCTCGTAATAACTCACATTAGTTAAACATCGATCATAGGAACAAAGATAAATCAATTCACATGCATCTATCAGTTATAGGACGACAATTATGTGTTAAACCCTCCCAATTCTTTCTTACTTTGTCGACAATTGACCAATTATAATTAACCAATTGTTTCTCTTACCAAGATGCACCCGGAAAGTATTTGTTGTACCAGATACACATCTAGATAGCATTAAGAATGAAAAGAACCTGATACAACAATTACCAAAGTAAAAGCAGATAGTAATGCACAATTAATTGTTCCCCTATCTTGCTTTTACAGTCTTAACTAGTTATCTGTATAGCTTCCACAAGAACTCGCTATGTACTAACCCTTCCAACGATTACGTATTGGTAGAATTAAATAGCAATATCCCAATAATATTCAAGTTGATCAGGTTTAAACATATCAAGAAAAAAATAAATCAAGAAAAATCAAGAACACATAAGAATCAATTATAAAACAATTAGAACTTACGATTCATGAACTAATGCTTATTTTTCCATACTGATATATAAATTAGCTACGCAAAATAACAAAACTAAAAAATATAAAATATAAAAACGAAACCTAATTAAACAAAACAAATAAAATATAAAAACGAAATCAACAAGGCAACCCGCAAGAAAGCTGATCATTGTCTGCGCACTCCAATTAAACGAACATTGATTCAGTTAGTCTTAAGAACCTGCAGCTGCCCTTGTTCTTTCTTTGGAAGAAAATAACTAATATGAATGCTAAACTAAACTATGTACATAATGTCTGCTGTGTTTTTTTCTTTTGCCGCAAAGCCTCACGTGTGTATATATATATGAGTTACAAAAATCGATACCAACTTAAATTCGAACTCTTCTTCCGAAAGAAAATAAATCAATATATATTCTAACTCTAATTAACTAAACCCCAAAAATTATTGAATTCAATTGGAAAGAGATAGTACAATCCTTATCAATATGGGAAGTGAATATCTTTAATTTCTTCAAATTCACATCTCTTCAATAATTCACTTTTCGCCCCATAACTTCAGCAATTCTACTTTTGCCTCCTTTCTTTCATCTCTGGAATAATGTCTTATTTTCATAAGAACATTTTCCATTGTAGCACCTCGCCTCATTAAAATTCTTAACCTGGAAAATCCAGTGGGAAAAAACCATTGGTTAAGGGAAAAAGAGTAAAATTTATAACTCCCTTTCAATTCTTCACAATTTATGAATTCCTGCACCAAAAATACCTAAAAATGCTAATTATATCTCAATAAAATCAAAATAATCCGAGAAAATATGAACATAATATAACGCACATCAATGCTCAAGGAGGAGGTTCAAGCTCAAATGAGGAACTCATGCAAGCAATATCAAATATGGTCCAAGATTTCGCACTTCCTCAAGATTACAAAATTTGGAGACCCAAATTAGCCAACTTGTATCGTCCGTGAGTCGTTAGAATCTAGAGATTTTGGCAAACTTCAATCACAACCGAGGTGAGCCCGAATCCAAGTACAAATCCTCCTTCTACCTTGACGGACGAGGTGGTGAAGGAAGTTGAAGATGAGGTCCAATGGGATGAGGGATTGGTTGTTGATGACAAAGAAGTTGACTAAGGGGTGATTGTTCTATATTCATTATTCTTGCCACAGGGAAGGACCTTTAAGGTCCTAGTTGTGACTTTTTTTTTCTTCTTTTCTCCCTTATTTCTTTATCTTGTCCTTTTGTTACATTGAGGACAATGTGTGTTTCGGGGGGGGGGGGACATGTCTCATTTTATTGTATTGTACTAAGCATATGCTCTACTTTGATTTGTTTTGTTTGAAAAAAATCCCCGCTAAGTTGAAAATCCAAGAGGGCAACTTATGCACATTTGGGGGTCCAGATAGGTCGAAAATCCAAAAGAGCGACCTATGCAAAAATGAGAGGCCAAATGGTGTGGAAAAAAGTGAGGGTGAGCATTGAAAAAGGAAAAAAATATATGTGAGGGTAGGATGAAAAACCGAGAGGGCTTCTAGACAAAATGAGAGAAAATGAGAGAGATTGAAACATTCTGTGCTTCTCTTAGCTTTTCTATTTGGTAGCTTCTTTGGTAGAGTAAGCTAGTTTTATACTTGTATTTGGTACCTCACCTTTGATTGGTATGATGGTTGTTTAGATTATTTTAGGCTTTGGGATGTGAGAGTTTGAGAGATTCTTATGTCTTGGGGACTAGGGTAGTCTACGAATAAAATGTAGGGCATTTTGGAAAAACCTTTGCATGCTAATTTACTCTTAGGTCTTTGCTTGTTCTTGTTTGCTCGAAGACGAGTAAGGGTTTAAGTGTGGGGGATTTGATGAGACGTCAAATGCATGTATTTTCCGTAGCATTTAACATCTCTTTTGTTATGTTTTTGTTTGAAAATTGCTAGATTTAGGTAGGTTTACATCATAAAGAGTTTAGATAACTGTTTTTGATTTTCGTATATAAAATCCTTCATTTTGTAATCTATTTTGAGTCAATGAATTTTTGGTCCTTTCGAGCATCTAGATTCCTTTTTGTGAGCTTAATTTGTAGATTGCTCATAATCACTTCGGAGTATTTTAGTTAAGGTCATTCGCAAGGATAGTAGAAGATTGAAGACTACGAGTCAAAACATGGTAGAAGATAAAAAGATTGAAGAAGGAAGACAAAGAAGCAGATGAATTGTCGTTCAGAAATTTAAACTGAGTTCTAGGAACGATCTGAGAAAACCAGCCTCCAAGGGTGGTACCATTAGATTTGTCTTCCCGATAACTATAAAATCGACTACAAGAACGCCCAAAATGGATCACCCATAACGATGGAAATAAGAAGAGGGCAGACTGAACACTGCATGCCGCATCATATACTGCGGCACACAGTAGACAGATTTGGGCAGCCTTATCTTTATTTTTCAGCCTTAAAAATTGTATCTCTTCACATATATACTCGAAAACTCTCCCCAAAACCCT
The DNA here is from genome assembly GCA_032355605.1 of Rubia tinctorum. NCBI lineage: Eukaryota > Viridiplantae > Streptophyta > Magnoliopsida > Gentianales > Rubiaceae > Rubia > Rubia tinctorum. The sequence continues at coordinate 2,909 of JAULKM010120755.1, read as the reverse complement.
AGTTTGCATTTATTTTTCATCATTTACTCTATGTTTACCATGAATTCTTGCTCATTTGTTATGAGTTTTGTTAATCTAGGTTAAATATACTCTTGGGAGTAATTGGTAAGCATTTCTTGTATGAATTTGTAAGATTTGGTTTATCCTATTTTGTGCTTTTATTATCAACTATGTTCTATACCTTGTTGTGTGATTAATGCATGATTTGGACTAGGATGATCAATTAATTGATTATGAATTGATTCTTTGCTAGGTTCTTGGTCAAACCCGGAAGACTTTATGTTTTTGTCGATGTGATTATTGTTGGTTAATGTTAGGTTATAATTGGTCGTGACAACTAATTATGATGATTGATTGATGAAGTTTCTTAGATTTAGGATGAATTTGAATGGGTTTGCCTAATTATCGAAGTAGTACACTAATTTCGCCTAGCATGAAGGTCAATCCTCGTTTTCTGGTGTTTCTTGCTTGCAGAACACTGTGTTAGTTGTATTGGGTCTCCATGTTTATTGCTATTCTCAGGAAAGTCTATGATGTCGATCGTCTAGAGTGACCCGATGGTAAGGGTTATTGTGTGGCGCCGATCGCCAATTCTAACTATAACTGAGGAGATGTGAGAAATATCTTCACTTAAAAGGTGTTGACAAGATCTCCACAATATGTGTTTAATGCATAAAAATTGGATAATTAGTCGATGATCAAAGGATAAATAGAAATATAAACCAATTGCACCCAAGACTTGTTATCATCTTTATTCCATCTTTTGAGCTAGTTGTATCGTATTTACATTGTTCCTTCTAATCTTTTGTTAATTTAGTAGTTTAAAGTAGTCGTTGTGTTTTCCAAAACCAAAATCCCCAACTTTGTTACTGCACATGTAGAGTGACTTCTTCGTGTGTTTTTAATTACATTTAAAACTCGATAAAACCTTTTTTTCCCCGTGGACGATCCCGTCTTACCATTAGCTACTATTTAGTAGTTAGCCGTAATTTGGGCCTATAAATACTATTTTGAGAGGTACGACGACGGCCTCCCAAGCCACTAATAAATAAAACCAAAAACCTCGGGAATAATCATCAACAATAATAAAATAAAATAAAATGCATCACTAGAGGAAGGTGAACTATAAGGCCACCAAACATCACAATGTATCAATTCAAACAAAGAACTAGCATTTAAAGAAGTCAAAGGAAAACTATGTCTAGTCTGCTTTGCTCTATGACACACAACAAGGTAAAGAAGTATTATTTATGCTAAAATCAAGAGCAGGAACATATGACAAAACATAGAGGATGGGTGACCAAGACGTTGGTGCCATAAATCAAATGAGGATGCGAAAACTGAAGCAACTGTCGAAACTGGATGCGTGATATGGGAATAAATGAACGTATCCAGTAGACAAAGCCAATAAACCCCCTACTGTTCACCCATGCCAATCATAGTCCTTGTACTGATTTTCTGTAATTTACAATAATTTTCAGTAAGCAAAACTAGACATTTTAAGGCAGACAACAATTTAGAGCATGATAATAAGTTGCATCGTAGTGTAATTATGTAAAGCACATGAGTAAGATTGATATCTCCAAAATGCAATAAACCATATTGTGTAGCAGATGACACAGGTCCATCAAGCAATAGAATATTAATAGAATCGGTAGAAGCAATAATGTCAATAAGAGAACGTTTGTCACCAGTCATGTGATATGAGGCTCCCGAATCGAGAGTCCAAGTTAAAATCGGCTTACCTAACCTATGGTCAGAAGGGGGATTTAAATAATTGAATAAAATAAGGGTCATACTCTATTGGTCGTCAAATAGAGAAGGTCCGAAATCAGATCGGGCAGGAGAGCCAGAGGCCACAACTGCAAATCTAAGCGCTGAGGTGACGGCGCAGGCGAACGGCGGCTGAGGGAAGCAGTGGGATACAAATTTAAATTCAATGGTAGACATTAGAGCAGAAACAAATCAGATTGGCAGCGGGTAAACTCGGATTGGTTGCGACGGCAATGCCGCACAAGGTGACGAGCTTGGCGCGTGAGTCAAAGGTGGCAGTGCGAGAACAGATTAGATCCCAACGGGTATAATCAAATCAGTAACGGCGGCAGCGTGTGAACGGCGGACCGTGTACGGTAGTGCGGATCGGTGGTGACACGTGTGATTAACGTGATGACGACAAGGTATCTGCGGCTAGGGTTGATCATGTTGACCCGCATGTAAGGGAGGGTCAACTGTCCCAACCAAAATTGACCCAAAATTTAGGGTCAAACTAGTCGGATCGAGTCGGTTCAAAATTCCCATAGTTTGGATCCAGTCGGGTCGGGTCAGACATGGTCATAGAATCGACCAAAATCATAGTAAATTATTTATAATTTATTTAATAAAATGAATATTTTTTTAAATATAATAAATTTTAAATAATTAATAATGGTAATTTATTTTCATATAATTTAAAATAAGAATATTTAATTTAATTTACTTATAAATTATTCACTTAATGAATAATTAATTTCAGTCTGCAATAATTTTAATATTTCAATTAAAAGATATAATTTTACTAAAATTTATTTATATAATTATGAATATATATTTCATATTTTATTAATATATTATTTATAATTAATAGTATTTTTTCGTTATTTTTTAAATTATATATTTTTTAAGAATATTAAAGTTGTATATGAATTAAATTAATGCTAGATACATTGAATTAAACTAATTTTTTGTATACAATTTTTCAAAAAATAATGTTTTTCTCAAGAAAATGGGGCAAAATTGCAAATGAGTCAATAAAGATCGATTTGGGTCAAAGTTTGACCCGACCCATTTTGATTAGATGATATGAATCTCCTTGCGAAGACTCTGGATTGCGGAAAATTGGATCTTTAACCAAATGGGGATCTCGCCCAACC
>JAULKM010120747.1:0-21043 GCA_032355605.1 Rubia tinctorum | reverse complement strand
GTAAAAACTTTTACTAGTATTACCTTAGGTGATGTTGCATTAGATCTAACGTAACACGTTTTAACATTTAGGTAACACTTTTCAATATTTATATAGCACTTTTAAAGGTTAAGGTAACACTTTATAAGCTATTGTAACATTTTTAGAAAGTGTTGCAAGGAAAAAATTACATTAACCTTAGTTTGTAGTAGTGTCAATTTCAATGTAAACAGAATCTAGGTTTTTTGGTTCTATCGAAACCAGAAAACTCATATCAATCATATCCTCCTCACCTTCTTATCAACAAACATTGACATTTAAGTTCAACACAACACAACACAGCCACCACCACCCCTATCTCTTAAACTAATATCAAAATCAGAATAATAAACATTCAAACAACAATCATCAATCCACCTTGAACAATAACATACATCAAAGTTTGTAGTAGGGTTTATTAATAACAAATTCAAAAGGGAGAAAAAATCATACCATGATAATGTCAAACTTATCACCACGCATTTTTTAAAATTTTGAAGTCGTCGTCATGGAGTCGAATTCGAAAGGAAAAGGTGCACTTCAAACACATGTTCCGACATCAGAAATGCTCTCGGATTCAAAGTGCACTTCGGACACCCGATCCTCTACCAGAAGTGCTCTCAAAACTCTCTTGAAATAGTTCCTTTTGGTCCAATCGCCATTGCATGCAATAGTACACTCCAGAATACATGTTCGAAACTGCACTTAAGCAAATAACGGAACCGTCGTACGATACTTTCAACGGTTCAAGGCCAACCGCCATATTACATGTTTTTGAAGCCGTTTATTGTCAATCTGACTAATGAAACACATATTCCGAGTTCGAAACTCAAAATAAATGGTGATTCCAAAATAAAATCTATTATCACCGTGCAACGGAGTCGGTAATGAGGATTAATTCACTTGTACTCTATAAACATGGAATAAGGATTTCTATATATAATAGGATACACAATTCACTCTCAAAACTACTTTATACACGTAAGTATAAAAAATAGCAATGAATTGTTTATATTGATTTTTAATTATTAAACAGTTGATTCCTTCTTGTTAAGATGACCACACAAGATGGGGTGAGATCCCACGTTGTTTATATTGGTTTTGATTCATACATATAGCGTGTAATAACTCATTCGACACACGGTGGGAAACTAATCAAACATCTGGCCAACATATTCACAAACTGTGATCTTCATGGAAATCATACCGAAATCTGTTCGGATCATAATTAACCATTTTAATTCCAGAAAATCCCAGTCAAATAATTCGAAAAAGTCAAACCACGAGTATCTGCAAATCTCTACTCTACAGGAAGTCAAGAGAGGGAAGGTTTGACCTTCAGCTTCAAGTAAGCGAGGGACCACTCTCTACAAATCATAAAATTATAAATTACAAATTATAAATATACAATGTGAAAGTCTAATTGCATTTTGCTCATCTACGGGGGTTTAACTTTACAGTTTACATTAATTTATACGAGGTTAGCCTCAACATTACTCCAATATCTCAATGAGTACTTATTAGTTTATTGTATGTCCGAAATCAATTACTCCTACAGTTCTGTTAGAGCATTAATTTGAGACCGACAAATCAAATTTTGATATTCTGCTCCCTAAACACGGTAAATTATCCCAGGTTACGTAAATGCCAAAATTCGACATAAAATTGAAGTTCATACTAGCTATATCTTGTAATAGTGATATTGCATTGATTCACAATCCTCCAAATCAAGTCAAACAAACCCGTTTCAGATTTTAATTGACACTTTAACTATTGATTAAGAGTCTATCTCTTGAAATACGGTCATAATTATGAAAATACCAACGTTTTAAACTGAAAATTAGGATAAATCAAGATAAAAAATTTGGGTGGTATTAATCAGGTCATAAACTAATAACCACTGCACGTTGCATAATAAATTTTTAATATTACAACTAAACCTCTTAGTTTTCTATAATTCTAATTCAACCCCGTCTTTCTATATGCCTATGGAAAAGTGGTCCTTCCCAAAACTTTCCCATTGATTAATTTAACTAGGATAGTAATACTTTAAAAAATTAATAATTTTGAACGTGTTTGTTTTAGAACACAATCACTAGCTAAAACTAGTAAGGCCTCGTTCTCTGGAGTTTATCTGAATTGATCTGATCTGATATGATCTAAACTGATTTGAACTAATTAAATTGAATTGAACTAAATAGAATTTAAATGAATTGAAAATAAGTGTGTTGAAAAATAGTAATAATATGACTAAATAAGCTAAATTGCATCAAATAAATGAATAGAATTAAACTAAATTGAATTGAACTAAATTGAATTTTCGGTAAGTCTGCATAGCTAAAGAGTTTTAATAATCTAGAGGTCCACATTATACTTGTACTAGTGGAAAATGGTGGGAAGATAACCATTTACTTGAGCAGTCAGTTCGAGTATTGATGTTGATAGCCAATGTGTTAGGGAGTTTATATTCTTAATAATTAATTAATCAATAAAATATCGCGTTGACAAAATATAGGAAAGAATCCCAGTTAGTTGAGGTCTTGTATATTTTTATAATCCAGCAAAGTCAAACCCTCAAACTCTTATTGGAAGATTATGAATTGATTTTGTTGTCCTCCGGCGATACTCTTCATCACTGTTGTTAAAAGATAACCTCCAAAGTATAGTTAAGTTGAACAACCCTTAATTCAAACTTGATTATTTTAAAAAGTTTTGATCTTGAATTTGGCTCAAATACAAACGAACATTTAAATTTTGACTCGACCCGAGTCGAGGTAAAATATAATTTTCAATATAAATTTGATAATAGAATCCATCTCTTGAAAAAGGGTATTTCCATAAATTATGAAAAGATCAAGGTCTAAATTACAAATTAGAAGGAAAAAATGAAGGTAACATTTTTGGGTTGCATTAGTCGGGTCATAAACTTATAATTATTGCACGCCGCATAATAAATTTTTAATATTACAATTAATTTTTTTACCTTTTTATAATTTTAATTAAGCCCCGTCCATAATCATGTGGAAAGAAAGTCGATCTTTCCCAAAACTTTACCAATATAATATATTTTATTATTTTAAAAGTATATTTAATATACATTACTACTATACGCGGCGAGTTTATCCACCAATATCACTTCAAATCAAGATCAAACTCAACTACTTAACAAGTTAGTTCGGGTTGGAACTCGAATTCAATCAAAATATAAAATAAGTTTTGGTCAAATTGCTCACGACTTGCTCGAAAACATTTACCCCTACTGTGTATAGTTTGATTTCCCAGCCACTAATACAACCTTATTTAATTGCACTTTGTACGGTCTAGGTAACTTATAATATGCTTGATTTCTCTTAAGCTGTCAACCACGGCATATGCTCCGATGGATTTCCATTTTTAATAATGTTTAATCATTAAAATCCTACAATACTTCCTCCATCCAATGATTGTTGAATACCGTGGACATTTTTTTTTGGATATGCTGGTTATTGGCTTATATTAATAATCACAAATTAGTACTCCCTCTTTCTTATTTCAAGTTTCAATGTAACTATTCATTTTGTTAAAATTTCACAACTTTGACCCTAAAATTGAATTGGTGTATAAGTGTAAATATTATTGTGTGATACATTGTTAGATTCGTTATTACATGTATTTTCAAAATATCAAAGTTTGACAAGTTTTAGTTATCCTTGATGAAAGATATTAAGGATCAAACATTTTTCAAATCAAATGTTAGAAGTCAAAATGTAAAGTTTGAAATGGTTTGGAGAGAGTATACCCATGTCAAGGACTAGCATTTGCTTTAGAATTGTAGAGAAAAATCATTTTGAATTTACTGTGATGAGAATGAAAATTGTACAACATAACTGACAATATTTTATAAAGAAGAATACTTTTCTAACTCTATCTAATTCACATAAAGGCTAATATAACATTTTGATAATTGAAAGTGCAAATATAATCCTAGACAGTAAGTATAAGTGCAAACGTACACATTCCGGCAGCTTTTAGCCGTAATTAAGTGAAAAGACAATTTTGCCCCTATGACAAAAAACAAAACAAAATAACTATTATACCCCCAACCTCAACCATATGTTCATTTTTTCCATTTTCTTCCGCCTTCATTTCATCTTCTCTTCGATTGCTTCCTTTCTGCTGCGATTTCTTCCTTTTGGCTCCAGCGACCTCGCGTTTGATTTCTTCCTTTCTGCTCGGTTTGGGCTGAGAAGGAGGAGGCGGCGCCACCATCATTTGCGGTGACCTCTCACCGTTGCTCGATTCGGGCTAAGGAGGAGGAGGCGGCGCCACCGTCGATTTTGGTTGTTTTAGAGTTGGGTTTGGGTTCTGGGTTTTGGATGGTGGGCAAGATGGTGGCGACCTCTCACCGTTGCTCGATTTGGGCTGAGGAGGAGGAGGCGGTGCCACCGCCAATTCGGGTTATTTTGGAGCTGGGTTTGGGGTGGGGTTTGGGGTGGATTTGGAGTTGAGTTTGGGTTTTGGGTTTCAGGTGGTGGGTTGGGTTGAGCTGGATGGGTGGGTGGAGCTGGGAGTGGTGGCTGGTAGGATGTGGAGAGTGTGAGGGTGGTGGCCGGGTGGAGGGGGTGGTGGTAGTGGCCAGTTGAGGGGGTGAGGGTGGTGGCATGAGGGGAAAATTGTCCCAACACTTTTAGATTTTAGGTCAAAGGGCATTTAGGTCATTTTACGTGCAGTTAACCTTGGTCAATGCCGGAAATGGTGTCTTAATATTATATTGGCAGTTTCGTCAACTAATTGAGGTTGTTTTTGTAGTTTTAATTATTTGAGGATTATTTTACTCACGTATTTAGCGTTATATTTTTTTATATCCTTATTTTATACTACCTTAATTATCGGCTTAGTCCCATAGGGACATACAGTGCATGCAGATGTTCATTCACTGTAGTCGTCGTACATGAACATAGCTATTATTTTACTTGTTACTTAGGTTCATAAAATGACGTTCTATTCTGATGAAAGATTATCTCATTTATCGCATAACAAGAAGCATATACTATAAACAAGAAGCATATACTATATTTTTTCTTAATATGCCCATGTGATAGGATTTATAAAATTAGATGGGATGTTTGCTAAATTTACAAATTATCGTGTATATTTGTATATATATTTTTCAAGAATAGCATTGACTGTGGTGATTTAGGAGTAGTTGTTATTTTACTTATTGCTCGGGTGACAAAAAACAATGTACTTTTCTGACGAAGGGTTACCTCATTTATCGTACAATGTTTAACGTTGCACGTTAAATTGGGTAACTCTTCGTCAGAAAAGGATATTGTTTTTTGGACAACAAACATTCGTGTAACGTTGCACGATAAATGGGGTAACTCTTCGTCATAAAAGGATATTGTTTTTTGGACAACAAACATTCATGTAACGTTGCACGATAAATGCCCATGTAATACACTGTTGCATGATAACGTTGCACGATAAATGAGGTAACCTTTCGTCAGAAAAGAACATTGTTTTTTGGAAAACAAACATTCGTGTAACGTTGCACAATAAATGCTCATGTAATACGTTGTTGCATGATAGATGTCCATGTGATACAATACTTTAAATTAGATCGAGTATTTGCTAAATTTATGGATTAGCGTGTATGTATTTTTTTTAAAGAATAACGTTCATTCAACATGATGGTTGTGTGGATGTATAGTTGTCACTTTACTTCTTGTTGGGAGTATAAGAAAATGACGTTCTATTTTGACGAATGGTTATCACGTTTATAACGCAACAACCATCTGATACGATTTTCTTCATCATGATGTGCTGATGTGATAACATGTCTAAAATTAGATTGAGCGGCCGCTAATTTATGGATCTCTGGCGAAATAGTTATCCTGTCTATCGCGCAATAGCCATTTGATACAATTTTCTTCATCTTGACGTGCCCATTTGATAAAATGCATGAAATCAGATTAAGCATATGCTGAATTTACGTTAACGTTATATGCATATTTTTAAAAGCATATAATGTATTTAGAATATTGTTGGTTGCCCACTAAAATTTTACACTCGTATTACATCTAAAGACTAAAATATGCCTTGAATATACAACCTTTTATGCTCATATTATAAAGCCTTTTTGAGAATGTACTAGTAAACAAAATCGTAGGAGTTTTCCCAAACTGTACTAACAAACATAATGCACAGTAAGCTTGAAGTAAGCATTTGTTGTGGTGGTTGTATGGGGCATACTTGTTATTTCACTTATTGCTTGGGGGAGTCTAGAAGACTACGTTCTTTTTTTATGACGAAAGGTTATCTTATTCATTGTGCAACATCCATCAAATACTACTCTCTTTTTTTCCATTTTGATATGCCAATGTGATATAGTATATATATGTATATATATTTTTTCAAAGAATAACGTTAATTCACCGTGTTGATCGTATGGGGCATAATTATCACTTTACTCATTGCTCGAAGTGTCCACAAAATAGCTTTCTTTTCTCATAAAGAGTTATCTCAATTTTTGCACCATCGAAGCCATGCATGGAATTAGATGTATTGTTTATTAAATATATGGATAACCGTATGTAATTTTTCAGAGATTGGCGTTCATTCTCTATGGTGATCGTATGAGGACATAATTGTAATTTTATTTGTTTCTCGGGGTGTCAGATAACTACGTTTTTCTTCTTCTAATGAAAGTTACCCCATTTATCGCACGAAAGTTAGTGAATACAACTTTCATTCGGTGCTAGTACAATAAATTGTCTAAATTTAGACGAAAGTGCACGATGTGCTTTGACTATTGTTCACTAACCAATATTGCACTGTAGTTGTACAGGTCGATATTATTTTCATTCATTTCAAATTACAGTGCACTATATAAATGTTTTGATGAATTTTTGATGAAGGGTTATCCCTTTTATGGAATAAATGCCCATATCATACGTTGTTGCACGATAAATTCCCATGGGATGCATTGCTTAAAATCAAAGGAAATGTTCGCTAAATTTACGGATCGCTGTTTATGTATTTTTTTAGAGAATAACTTCACTCATTGTGGTGATTGTATATGGGCACAACTCTCACTTTACTTGTTGCTCAGGTTGTTAGAAAATGTTTTTTCTTCTGATGAAGATTATCCTATTCATTGCATGAAATTCAGCATATACAATTTTTTGCTTAGCCATTGCAATAAAGATCAAAGTTTGGTCAAGAAGGAACCTCTCATCAAGTGTTTGATTGTGTAAATATTTGCTTAGCTCTCTCAACATTTAAAGATTGTTGAATTGTTTTTGGGGGAAAAATCATAGATTGATACGGAGAAGAGCAACAATCCTTAGAACACTCCCCTTATCTCCAGCCTCAATAAGTTCTTCTTGACGTGCACATATAATAAAATGTCTAAATTTAGACTGACTGTTTACTGAATTTACGAAATATCACGTATGCATTTTTTAGATAAGCATACCATGTATTTTTTTGATATTGCACACTATGTGTTTCGATTATTGTCAACTAACCAATATTGCACAATATTTGTACAAATCGACACCACTTCTATTGACTTCGAAATTACAGTGAATTATATAAATGTTATGAATAGATTTTTTGATGAAGGGTTATTCCCTTTGGACTCAGTCCGACTCACCGCAATTCCATCTGAGTCACGGTGACTCAGTAAATCAGGGGACGACGAACTCAACCTTTTCATAAACCATTTTTCAACACCATCAGATCCCATCATCCTCTGCCACAAATTTATTTGGAAAATGAAATCCAAATAGTTGTAGATCTAAAACATAAGGTTTCATTTACACAAAACAGATGCTTTTCTATGTATAATCTCCAAAAATATTCATCCTGATCATAGTAACTTAGTAAAATTGAGGATGACGAAAAAAACTTTTCTAAAAGTTATTTTTGAACACCGTTAGATCCCGTCATCCTCTGCCACCGAATAGATTTCAAACATAAGGTTTGGTTGCACAAACCATATTCAATTTTCAAAGTAAAAATACAAAGAATCAAGTTTTTGTTAAAAAATAAAATTTCAAAAGTGTATAAATCTGACACCAAAACAAGATTTCAAACCAAAAGTAGCACTTTTGGAAACCTAAACTTAGCAACAACACATAATAATACTTGAAATCGCATGAAAATTAGCCTATATGAATGGTTTTTTTTTGAACAATTATCTCTTTTATGCACAATAAATGCACATATAATACATCGCTGCACGATAAATGCCCATGTGAAACATTTCCTAAAATCAAAGAAATTATTTGTTAAATTTACAAATCATAGATTGATACAGAGAAGAGTAACTATCTTGTGACGACTCCCCTTATCTCCAGTCTCAACAGGTTCTTCTTGACGTGAACATATAATAAAATGTCTTAATTTAGACTGAAAGTTCATTGAATTTATGAAACATCACGTATGATTTTTTTAGAAATGCATACCATGTATTATTTTTTATTTGATATTGCACACTATGTGTTTCGATTATTTTCAACTAACCAATATTGCACTGTATTTATACAAATCGATATCACTTCCCATTGACTTTGAAATTACAGTTCATTATATAAATGGTATGAATGGATTTTTTTTTATGAAGGGTTATTCCCTTTGGACTCAATCTGACTCACCACGATTCCATCTGAGTCACGGTGACTCTGTAGATCTGAGGATGACAAACTCAACCTTTTCAAAAACCATTAGATCCCATCATCCTCCACTACAAATTTATTTGAAAAATGAATTCCAAATCGTCGTAGATCTCAAACATAAGATTTCATTTACATAAACCAAATGCTTTTCGATGTATAATCTTCAAAAATATCCATCTAAATCAGGGTGAATAGTAAATTTGAGGATGGCGAGAAAAACTTTTCTAAAATTCATTTTTGAACACCATTAGATCTCGTCATCCTCTGCCACTGATTAGATTTCAAACATAAAGTTTAGTTACACAAACCATATTCAATTTTTAATAGTATAATCTACAAAAATCAAGTTTTTAAAAAATAAAATTTTGAGAGTGTAAATCTGACACTAAAACAAGATTTCGAGCCAAAAAAAGCAGTTTTGAAAACACAAACTTAGCGTCACCACAATATAAGACTTGAAACTGCACGAAAATTAGCATATATGAATGGATTTTTTTATAAAGGGTTATCCCTTTTATTCACAATAAATGCACATACCATACATTGCTGCACGATAAATGCTTATGCGATACATTGCCTAAAATCAAAGGAAGTATTCGCTAAATTTACAAATCATTGAATGATAAAGAGAAGTGCAACAATTCTTTGAAGACTCCTCTTATCTCCAGCCTCAACAGTTTCTTCTTGACGTGCACATATAATAAAATGTCTTAATTTAGAATGGCCGTTTTCCAGAATTTACGAATCATACATGCATTTTTTTTATAGAAAAGCATACCATTTTTTGTGTTTCGATTATTTTCAACTATCTAATATTGCACCGTATTTGTACAAATCGATATCACTTCCATTGATTTTGAAATTACAGTGCATTATATAAATGTTATGAATGAATTTTTTGATGAAGGGTTGTTTCGTTTGGACTCAGTCTAACTCACCGTGATTCCATCTGAGTCACGATGACTCAGTAGATATGAGGATGACGAACTCAACCTTTTCAAAAATCATTTTTCAACGCCATTAGATCCCATCATCCTCAGCCACAAATTTATTTGGAAAATAAATTCCAAATCGTCATAAATCTCAAACACAAGGTTTCATTTACACAAACCAAATGTTTTTCGATGTATAATGTCCAAAAATATCCATTTGACGAGAAAAAATTTCTAAAGTCATTTTTTTATCACCGTTAAATCCCTTCATCCTCTGCCACTGATTAGATTTCAAACATAAGGTTTAGTTGCACAAACCATATTCAAATTTTCAAAGTATAATATGCAAAGAATCATTTTTTTGTTTAAAAACAAATTTTTGAGAGTGTATAAATGTGACACCAAAACATGATTTCGGACCAAAAATAGCACTTTTGGAAATCCAAACTCAGAAATAACACAAAATAAGACTTGAAACCGCACGAAAATTAGCCTATATGAATGCATTTTTTATGAAGGGTTATCCCTTTTATGCACAATAAATGCACATAAAATATATTGTTGCACGATAAATGCCCATGTAATACACATTGCCTAAAATCAAAGAAAGTATCCGCTAAACTTACAAATCTTGGATTGATATAGAGAAGGGCAACAATCCTTTGTAAACTCCCCTTATCTCCAGCCTCAACAGGTTCTTCTTGATCTGCACATATAATAAAACGCCTTAATTTAGACTGATTGTTTACTGAATTTACAAAACATCACGTATGCATTTTTTTTAGAAAAGCATACCATGTATTTTTTCCATATTACGCACTATGTGCTTCGATTATTTTCAACTAACCAGAATTGCATTGTATTTGTACAAATCGATATCATTTTCATTGACTTCAAAATTCTAGTACATTATATAAATGTTATTAATGAATTTTTTTATGAAGGGTTATTCCCTTTGGACTCAGTCTGACTCACCGCGATTCCATCTAAGTCACAGTGACTCAGTTGATCTGAGGATGCCGAACTCAACCTTTTCAAAAACCATGTTTCAACACCATTAGATTCCATCATCCTCCGCCACAAATTTATTTGAAAAATGAATTCCAAATCATCGTAGATCTCAGACATAAGATTTCATTTACATAAACCAAATATTTTTCGATGTATAATCTCTAAAAATATCTATTTGAATCATGGTGAATTAGTACATTTGAGGATAGCGAGAACAAATGTTCTAAAATTCATTTATGAATACCGTTAGATCTCGTCATCCTCTACCACTGATTAGATTTCTAACAAAAGGTTTAGTTACACAAACCATATTCAATTTTTCAAAGTATAATATACAAAGAATTGTTTTTAAAATTAAATTAAATTTCAAGAGTGTATAAATCTGACACCAACACAATATTTTGAGCCAAAAATACCACATTTGAAAACACAAACTTAGCATCACCACAAAATAAGACTTGAAACTGCACGAATATTAGCATATATGAATGGATTTTTTGATAAAGGGTTATCCCATTTATGCACAATAAATGCACATATCATACATTGCTACACGATAAATGCTCATGTGATACATTGATTAAAATCAAAGGAAGTATTCGCTAAATTTACAAATCATTGATTGATAAAGAGAAGTGCAACAATTCTTTGAAGACTTCCCTTATCTCCAGTCTCAACAGGTTCTTCTTGACGTGCACATATAATAAAATGTCTTAATTTAGATTGACCATTTACTAGAATTTATGAAACATCATATGTCCATTTTTCTAGAAAACGTACCATTTTTTTGATACTGCGCACTATGTGTTTCGATAATTTTTAACTATATAATATTGCACTGTATTCGTACAAATCGATATCACTTCCATTGACTTTGAAATTATAGTGCATTGTAAAAATGTTATGAATGGATTTTTTATGAAGCGTTATTCCCTTTGGACTCAGTCCGACTCACCGCGATTCCATCTGAGTCACGATGACTTAGTAGATCTGAGAATGAAGAACTCAACCTTTTCAAAAATCATTTTTCAACACCATTAGATTCCATCATCCTCCAACACAAATTTATTTGGAAAATGAATTCCAAATCGTCGTAGATCTAAAACATAAGTTTCATTTACACAAACCAAATGATTTTTGATATATAATCTCCAAAAATATCCATTTGAATCATGGTGAATTAGTAAATTTGAGGATGCTGGGATTTTTTCTTCTAAAAGTCCTTTTTAAACACCATTAGATCCCGTCATCCTCTACCACTGATTAGATTTCAAACATAGGGTTAAGTTACACAAACCATATTCAAATTTTCAAAGTATAATATACAAAGAATCTTTTTTTTTGTTAAAAAATAAAATTTTGAGAGTTTATAAATCTGGCACCAAAACAAGATTTTGAACCAAAAGTAGCACTTTTGGAAACACAAATTTAGCAGCATAAAAAAAAGATTTGAAACCGCACGAAAATTAGCATATATGAATGGTATTTTCGATGAAAGGTTATCCCTTTTATGGACAATAAATGCACATATCATATCTCGTTGCATGATAAATACCCATGTGATACATTGCCTAAAATCAAAGGAAGTATTCGCTAAATTTACAAATCGTGGATTGATACAAAAAAGGACAACAATTCTTTGAACACTCCCCTTATCTCCAACCTCAACATATTCTTCTTGGCGTGCACATATAATAAAATGTCTTAGTTTAGACTGGTAGTTTACTGAATTTACGAAACATCACGTATGCATTATTTTAGAAAAGCATACCATGCATTTTTTTTAATATTGCGCATTATGTGGTTCAATTATTTTCAACTAACCAATATTGCATTGCATTTGTACATATCGATATCACTTCCATTGACTTCGAAATTAAATTGCATTGTATAAATGTTCTGAATGGATTTTTGTTGGAGCGTTATTCCCTTTGGACTCGGTCCGGCTCACCGCGATTCCATTTGAGCCACGGTGACTGAGTAGATCGGAGGATGACGAACTCAACCTTTCGAAAACCCATTTTTACACCATTAGATCCCATCATCCTCCGCCAAAAATTTATTTGGAAAATGAATTCCAAATCATCGTAGATCTCAAACATAAGGTTTCATTTACACAAACCAAATGGTTTTCGATGTATAATCTCCAAAATATCCATCTGAATCATGGTGAATTGGTAAATTTGAAGATGACACATTTTTTTCTTCTAAAAGTAATTTTTGAACACCGTTAGATCTTGTCATCCTCCGCCATTGATTAGATTTCAAACATAAGGTTTAGTTACTCAAACCATATGCATTTTTTCAAAGTATAATCTACAAAGAATAATTTTTTGTTAAAAAACAAAATTTCAGGACTGTATAAATTTGACACCAAAACAAGATTTCGAACCAAAAGTAACACTTTTGGAAACACAAACTTAGCAGCACCACATAATAAGACTTGAAACCGTGCAAAAACTAGCATATACGAATGGATTTTTTATATGAATGGTTATCCCTTATGCACAATAAATGCGCATATAATACATCACTGCACGATAAACGCACATGTGATGCATTTCCTAAAATCAAAGGAAGTATTCGTTAAATTCACAAATCATGGATTGATACAAAGAAGGTTAACAATCTTTTGAAGACTCCCCTTATCTCCAGCCTCAATAAGTTCTTCTTGACGTGCACACATAATAAAATGTCTTAATTTAGACTGACCGTTTACTGAATTTACGAAACATCATGTATGCATTTTTTTAAAAGCATACCATGTATTTTTATTCATATTACACACTACTCCCTCCGTCCCTCTTTTTCTGCCTTACTTCTTCCTTTTACACTATTCATCGATGATTTTATAATTTTAATATCTTAAATTATGATTACAATAAATTATAAAAATTGTATATTTTAAAAATATGTGTTAAGATGAATGTAGTGATATATCACACGATAATTTTCATATTTATGTATCTATAGTTTTTTACAATTCAAACAACATCAATTTTATTGATGAATAGTGAAATAAGACACAATTAGAGGGAAATAGTGAGTACGTGTTTCGATTATTTTCAACTAACCAAAATTGCACTGTATTTGTACAAATCAATATCACTTCCATTGACTTCAAAATTACAGTGCATTATATAAATGTTATGAATGGATTTTTTATGAAGCATTATTCCCTTTGGACTCAGTCCGACTCACCGCGATTCCATCTGAGTCACGATGACTCAGTAGATCTGAGAATGACGAACTCAACCTTTTCAAAAATCATTTTCAACACCATTAGATTCCATCATCCTCCGCCCCAAATTTATTTGGAAAATGAATTCCAAATCATCGTAGATCTCAAACATAAGGTTTCATTTACACAAACCAAATGCTTTTCGATGCATAATCTCCAAAAATATCCATCTGAATCGTGGTGAATTAGTAAATTTTAGGATGACGAGAAAAACTTTTCTAAAAGTCATTTTTAAACACTGTTAGATCCCGTCATCCTCTGCCACTGATTAGATTTGAAAGATAAGATTTAATTACACAATCCATATTCAAAATTTCAGAGTATAATATACAAAGAATATTTTTTAAAATTAAATTAAATTTTGAGAGTATATAAATTTGACACTGAACAAGATTTTGAACCATAAGTAGCACTTTTTGAAACACAAACTTAGCAAAAGTAGCACTTTTGGAAACACAAATTTAGCAGCACAAATTTTTTTGAAACCGCACGAAAATTAGCACTTTTGGAAACACAAACTTAGCAACACCAAAAAATAAGATTTAAAACCGCACAAAAATTAGCATATATGAATAGCTTTTTTTAATGAAGGTTATCCCTTTTATGCATAATAAATGCACACATCATACATCATTTGCACGATAAATGGCCATGTGATACATTGCCTAAAATCAAAGAAAGTATTTCCCAAAAATACAAATCATTGATTGATACAAAGAAGGGCAACAATCCTTTAAAGACTCCCCTTATCTCCAGCATCAACAGGTTCTTCTTGACGTGCACATATAATAAAAATTCTTAATTTAGACTGATCGTTTATTGAATTTATGAAACATTACGTTATGCATTTTTTAGAAAAACATAACATGTATTTTTTTCATATTGCGCATTATGTGTTTCGATTATTTCCAACCAAACAATATTGCACTGTATTTGTACAAATTGATATTGCTTCCATTGACATTGACATTGAAATTACATTACATTATATAAATATTATGGCTGGATTTTTTATGAAGGTTATTCCCTTTGGACTCAATTTTACTCACCGAGATTCCATCCGAGTCACGGTGACTCAGTAGATCTGAGGATGACGAACTCAACCTTTTCAGAAACAATTTTTCAACACCATTAGATTCCATCTTCCTCCGCCACAAATTTGTTTGGAAAATGAACTCCAAAATCATTGTTGATCTCAAACATAAGGTTTCATTTTCACAAACCAAATGCTTTTCGATGTATAATCTCCCAAAATATCCATCTGATCACGATGAGTTAGTAAATTTGAGGATGACAAGAATTTTTCTTATAAAAGTCATTTTTGAACACCATCAGATCCCGTCATCCACTGCCACTGATTAGATTTCCAAAATAAGGTTTAGTTACACAAACCATATTCAAATTTTCAGAGTATAATCTACAAAGAATCATTTTTTTGTTAAAAATAAAATTCCAAGAGTGTATAAATCTGACACCAAAACAAGATTTCGAACCAAAAGTAGCACTTTTGAAAACATAAACTTAGTAGTACCACAAAATGAGACTTGAAACCGCACGAAAATTAGCATATATGAATGGATTTTTTGATGAAGGGTTATCCCTTATGCACAATAAATGTACATATAATATATTGCTGCATGATAAATGCCCATGTGATATATTGCCTAAAATTAAAGGAAGTATTCGGTAAATTCACAAATAATGGATTAATACAAAGTAGGTCAACAATCATTTGAAAACTCCCCTTATCTCCAGCCTTAACATATTCTTCTTGACGAGCACATATAATAAAATGTCTTAATTTAGATTAACCGTTTACTGAATTTACGAAACATTAAGTATGCATTTTCTTAGAAAAGCATACCAATTTTTTTTTCATATTGCGCTCTATGTGTTTCGATTATTTTCAACTAGCCAATATTGCACTGTATTTTTACAAATCGATATCCCTTCCATTGAATTTGAAATAACAGTGAATTATATAAATGTTAAAAATGGAATTTTTTATGAATGGTTATTTCCTTTGGACTTAGTCCGACTCATTGCGATTCCATTTGAGTCACAGTAACTCGGTAGATTTGAGGATGATGAACTTAACATTTTCAAAAACCATTTTTTAACACCATTAGATCCCATTATCCTCCGCCGCAAATTTATTTGGAAAATGAATTCCAAATTTTCGTAGATGTCAAACAAAAGGTTTCCTTTACACAAACCAAATACTTTTTGATGTATAATCTCCAAAAAATATCCATATGAATCATGGTGAATTAGTAAATTTGAGGACGACGAGAAAAACTTTTCTAAAATTTATTTTTGAACACCGTTAGATCCCGTCATCCTCCGTCACTCTCCGTCACTCTCCGTCACTAATTAAATTTCAAACATAAGGTTTAGTTACACAAACCATATTCATTTTTTCAAAGTATAATATACAAAGAATCATTTTTTGTTAAAAAATAAATTTTGAAAGTGTATAATTCTGACACCAAAACAAGATTTCAAACCAAAAGTAGCACTTTGGAAACACAAACTTAGCAGTACCAAAAAATATATGACTTGAAACCGCACATAAATTGGCATATATGAATGGATTTTTTTTATGAAGGGCTATTCCTTTTATGCACAATATAAATGCACATATCATACATCGATGTCTGATAAATGCCCATGTGATACATTGCCTGAAATCAAAGGAAATATTCGATAAATTTACAAATCATGTATTGATAAAAAAAGGACAACAATCCTTTGAAGACTCACGTATCTCTAGCCTCAACGGGCTCTTCTTGATGTGCACATTTAATAAAATGTTTAATTTAGATTGACCGTTTACTGAATTTACGAAACATCACGTATGCATTTTTTAAATAAAAGCATACAATGTATTTTTTTGTCATGTTGCGCACTATGTGTTTCAATTATTTTCAACTAACCAATGTTGCACTGTATATGTACAAATCGATATCATTTCCCCTGACTTCAAAATTACATTGCATTATATAAATGTTATGAATGGATTTTTGATGAAGCGTTATTCCCTTTGGACTTAGCCTGACTCACCGTGATTCCATATGAGTCACGGTGACTCAGTAGATATGAGAATGACGAACTCAACCTTTTCAAAAACATTTTTTAACACCATTATATCCCATCCTTCTCCGCCACAAATTTATTTGGAAAATGAATTACAAATCGTCGTAGGTCTCAAACGGTTTCATTTACACAAACCCAATGCTTTTCGATATATAATCTACAAAAATATCCATCTGAATCATGGTGAATTAGTAAATTTGAGGATGACTATTTTCTTCTTCTTCTGAAAGTAATTTTTGAACACTGTTAGATCTTGTCATCCTCCGCCATTGATTAGATTTCAAGCATAAGGTTTAGTTACTCAAACCATATTCATTTTTTCAAAGTATAATCTATAAAGAATAATTTTTTAAAAAAAAATATCATATACTCCTTCCGTTCCACTATAAATTACTTATTTACTTTCTTTTTTCACGATTTTCAATGAACATGTTTTACCGTAAATATCTCTAGTTATCTATAATACCGTCGCATAAAAAATTTATATTTAGAAAATAGATGTCAAGATGAATCTAACATAATATCACATGATATTTTTATTATATAATGTACAGATTAATTTATATTTACAGTCAAAGTTTACAAAATTTGACTCCTAAAAAGCAATTAAGCAATTTATAGTGGGACGGAGGGAGTATGATAACATTGTCCATATATCTATTCAAGTATGCGGTCAGATTTTGATAATAAATAGTATCCGAAAAACAAAAGTGCAAATGAAGGTGGGACGGAGGGAGTAGATATATTTCATTAGAAATTTCGACCTTAATCATCGGAGACTCACCTTAAAAATAATCGAATCAGTACCGCAACGTTATTTTAACCTTGTAATAGCATATATGTGTCCTTAGCACACCAATCCACATCATATAAGATGAAACCATAGTTCATAATGTTGAGAATCAATCCATCGGTTAACGCATTATTAAGTTTGGTAAAGTTGACCATGCATATTTTATACTTCATTGCAATTAAATATGTCAATAATGCAGATACAATGTTGGTTTTGGTTTTGGTTTTGCTGATATGGGCACGCACTTCTTCTGAGCAGCTGTTGCTTTCAATCTTTGTTTTGATGGAGCAGCTGAGAATTAATGAATTATCTGGAATTTTGGAGCTTACATTAGTATATGAGAGGGAAAAGAACAACAATTAAGCAACATTTCATACCTCATCTTCTACTAATTTAAAGCTTAGTCCATGTTATTTTTTTCTTATCAGTTCAGGTAAGCATAATGTTAGTTTTGACTTTTTAAATTTATTTTTACTATGTTTAAATTTTGGTTTTGTTCAGGTCAGTAAAAAATCAAGTCGAAAGAAGAGGGAATTGGTGGTGGAGAATTCTTTGTTTATGAAACTATGCAGTACATTTATTTGTTTACATTTAAATTTCAATAGTCAATGCTTCACAATTAATTTTTGAGTTGAATTACCTGAATCTCATGCTCCATATAAATATCACTCTACGTTTATAATTTGTTAATTTTTTTTTCCATTTCAAGTTCGAACTATTAGATTAGATGAGCTGTAAATGAGTATAAGGAAAGAAAAGACAAATCTGATTGAGCATTAGTACAAAATCTTTGTGACCATGTGTGGCAGTGGCATTATTAACTTCCACAAACTCTCCAAAACGGAAGATCCGTTTACATCTTTTGGCATTAAGGAAGGAAGAAAGGACTATCTAGGCACACAATCTTTGATTTTAAGTCAAATTAAAGATTCTTAAAATAAATCACTTTCGAAATTTCAATTTCAATGTATGATAGATAACATCACATTTAAGCACTCCTTTCTTATTTTTCATATTTCAAAATCGTGTTCACACATAAATAATTATTATAATGAAATAGAGGGTTGAAAATTTGAGATTAATTTCCTAAAAAGTAAAATAAACACAATAAATATCTGTAATGATCATTTAAGGTGAATTCCTGAGATGGTTGACATTTTAGGTGTGAGGGCAACATTGAGGTTACCATAATCTTCTATTTACCTTATTTTTTTGGAGAACAGTCAGTATTTTAAATACCGACTTTTAAATTTAACAATAATAAGAGTTTAAACTCAGATTTCAAAGATGGAGATAGTTACCTAATCCTTTAAAATCGAGATTTAAAATGTTGACTATTAATGTCTATTTACTCCTTTTACATTTTAACTCGAAGCAATACACAAAATTACTCATAGATTTAAAATGTTGTCTGTTAACAGTTGGTGTCGATCCATCCATTTTAAATTTTCAGCTCAAAGTAAGGATGCACGTAAAGTTACTTGTATTTTAGAAGTCAAGATTTACAATGTCGATTAATAACCCTAAACTAACTTTAAACTCTTAACCGTCGTATCTATTCACCGAGTCAGAAAATTCAACCCACTCTCTAGGCAATCAATTTCTTAAAGTCAAGATTTACAATGTCGATTGTTAACCCCCAACCTTAAACTCTCAACAGTCATCTCGATCACCCTTTTTAAAAACTCATTTTGTAAAAGAAAACTTTAAAAAAAATTGCGGTGTCGATTCTTAACCCTAAACCCAAAACTCTGAACCATCGCGTGTTTTCACCCATTATGAAAATTCAACTCAAATCTATTGGGAATTAATCCGAGCTGCTGAAAAATAGGGCCTAGGGAGTAGGCAGCTAGGACATCTATTTGTTCTCCATCCAGAAGTAGAGAGAGAAAAGATGGCGCTAGTTATCTTCACTTCACTTTACACTATCTTTCAGTTCAGATAAAGTGGACTCATTTTTATTTAATTTTTTTTTTGGAAAAATCGAAAATTCAGATTGCAGCTGTTTCGAAGAAACGCACCCTTTCGAAAAGGATTATACAATTAATAAATTCTTACCATAATTACCCCCTTTCCTTCCCTCTCTGGACAACGCTATTCACAGCTAACATGGACGCACACACTCACTTAATTCCGGTACACCTCGACACATGTATAATATTTACTAATATATAACTGTGTGGATTGATTGTACTCTCTCCTCACTTTCTGTAGCAGTGAAAAAATCATCGGCGCGTGGGTCTCCGATCTTTGCTCTGAAACAAAGGGCGCGGAAAGAGAGGTAGAGCAACGCCAAACGTACAAGGAAGAAAGACGAGGTATTGGATTCATTCACCAAACCCTAAAATCTAGTTTTAACTCTCCTTATCCATTTCCCCTGTTTTTCCACCGCCTCATTTTCGTCTTCTAGATCCATTTCAGTGAGTATCTGCTGTTTTTTTAAATTTTTTTTTCCAGTTCTGTTGATGGAGTTAGCAGAGATCTGCCTGCCTCGTTTTCTGGTTCTGTGATTCGTTTTGTTTGTTTTCGCAGTTTTCCGTTACGTTTTTCGTGCTTTGAAGTTTAATTCGCTGCTGTATTAATTGTTTGTGTTCTGAGAGCAGTTGACTTCAGTTTGTGTTGTTGCTGTTGCTTTTTCCCGGTGAAGTAGGCTCTTAAGTAGTGTAGAAATGTTGTGCTCTAGTTTTACGGCGGTCATTTGATTTGTAACGCTTTCTCAGGGTTCAGTTGGGCGTCTTCTTTGCTAGTGGGCTGTTGCGACTGGTGGTGATTTGTGTTTGAAGGGAATCCAGTAGTTGAAGGGGACAGAGATGCATCTGTTCACACTGGAGACGTATTAATGGACGAATAAGGTGTGAGAGAGATTGAGGATATCTGGGAAAGAAGGTGGAATTTCCAGAGAACAGTAGAAACTCCAGAGGGGTTTTAGTTTAACAACTGCCTAATAACTATTTATTTGTTAGTTACTGCGGCTATACAGGGGGTTTTGATCAAACTCAGTTTTTATTGATAATTTGCATTACAGCAGTAGCTTGATTGTCGCAGGGATTCATATTGTAAGGAACGGGATTTGCATCTCAAGTTCTGTACTGTCTCCTCGTTCTTCAGCAATGTGGATTTGAAAGAAACAATTAAGACATTAGTGCTGGGGTGTTCTTGTTATTTATTGGATTTAAGAAGATGGAATATAAGACTTCATCTGAAAACCACCTGGCTGGCATTGGTCAGCATCTGTTTCCAGCTGCTGGACCTGTGCTTTTGATTGCAATTGGCTACATTGATCCTGGGA
>JAULKM010120740.1:0-21043 GCA_032355605.1 Rubia tinctorum | reverse complement strand
TTCACTCAAATAACTATCATGATCTTACATGGTATGAAAAAGGCTTCATCCCAGTTCCAAAGCACCCTCCTAAGCCTGCTATCAAGGTGATTAAAAGGTGTAAGCCTAGTTGTGGCATTAAGATAAAACACAGATGCCTCCTGGGAGGCAATAGGAAAGTTTGTTGGTTTGGCTATTCTATACAGGGACTCCAATGGGGACATGGTGCATGCTGAAATAAGAAGAACAACTGCAATTTCAAGTCTTCATGCGGAGTTGTTGGCAATTCAAGAAGGTCTGAATATAGGAAAGTCACTATCCTACCCTTTTATTATTAAATCTGATTGTTTGTTGGCAATCACTTATGTTAATAAACCCCTAAAGGCCCTTGGAAACTATATCATATTGCTTTCCAAATCAAATCCTTGATCTCGGATACAAATTGCTCACTATTTCACATCAAAAGAGAAGCTAATTGCCCAGCTGATAGCCTGGCTAAACTGGCAATGTATTGTGAACAGAAGATCTTAACTTTTAACTCTTTGAACAGAGAAATCAGAGGACTTCTTCTTTTAGACAAGCAAGGCGTCCTAAATATTAGGATTCCAACCAACAGCTACTGATTTAATCTTTGTCAATTTCAGGTTTCATCTTCAAATGATACATCGGAGGAATGAAACCTCCAGCACTACTGGCTCTCAAGCCTTACACTCAACACAAACATTGCTCTTCAGATGTTACTCATCAGTTCAGGACTCAGATATTCTCACTGCTACTCAAATCTCATGGATCTCCTATCAAGTGTCCAAACCCGCTTTGGTTGGCACTCCATGCAGTACACACAGCTGCAACTTTCATGCAGTACACACAGCTGCAACTGTCACCTTTCAAGCTTCCTTTCAAGCTTCTTTGCTTCTCATACACGCAGATGCCTGGCCAAAGTTAGTAATTAACACTAGGGGTGGAGATTACTAACTTTGGAATATCATCTAACATCCACTTTTGTAATATATATGTATAGTTTCAAACTCTAGCTTTTTATTATCTTTTGAAGGCAACTACTGTTGCCTTGGCCATTGTTGGCTACAAACGGTTTGTACTATTTTACCATTTCTATTGAAGGTTGGGGACCTAATAATAACCCCCCACCTAAGGGTGGTTTTATTTTATTTAAAAAAAGTATCCTATCTCTCTGTGCCCAAAAAATGCCCCTTAGGGGGCCAGATTAACAACTTAGAACATTTACCAAGTCCATATAATCAGTAGCATTATCAACACTACCAACTTTCTCACCTTAATCCTCTTGTGATCTCAGATGATGTAGCCGTAACAAAAATTAGCAGGGTATAATCTTGTAGGACATATAGGGTATAAAATTTTACACCTTTCAAAGCTACATTCGAACCCTTGTAGATATCAACAACCCCACCTTCAATTTGGGAACGAAAACCCTTGCAGTCGAGAAGACTCGGTGATTGCATTTGTCATTGGAGGAACATGCCTAACTTTGTTCAAAATGTTTTTGAGGTGAAATCCCAACAATTTCCTCCCTCAAATCAAAATCCCAAAAAATAGAACATAAACATAATCAGATTAAATAAATTCAAACAACTCCCTCCCTTGAATTGAATCTCCAAGAAACCAGATGTAGACAAATGGATATCTCAGATGCAGACAAACGATGATGGTTTCAGACAGACATACCAAAGGTATCCAGATACCACCAATCAGAATAAATCCAACCATGAAAGGATTTAACAAACATAACATATTTCACCAAGTCCAACCAATAAAGGGCTTCTGACAGTACAAACAAATTTAAACAAAGCCAACCAGGAAAAGATTGGTAGCAGAACGAGAAAATTTTCACAAGTCCAAAAATAAGAACTTTGTGAAAGAGATGATTGAATGGATAACAATATTTTTAACAAGTTAAACCTAAAAAGAACTTGTCAAACATAACAGCTTGTGATTCCCACAGAGGCGACAAAACAAACAACTTCTCTAGATTTGCCAACGGATGACCCGAGCTCAAAATTTTCTTTTTCTTCTTCCTCATTATTTTGCAACACAAGTCTCTGGTCAACCTATAGCTCTGATACCAGTTTGTTATGATAGGTGCAGCTAACAAACAAAGAATTAACGAAGAACACGGAAAATTTTACGTGTTTCACTAAGAATGTGTTAGCTACGTCCACAAAATATAAACAAATTTTATTAACAGACTCAAAAGGGAGATTTCTCAGACTAGAAAAGATGTGTTCAATCTCACACATTAAAAATAGACCCAGATGAGAGTTTATATAGATCTCCCAAACTACAAAATTCTAAACCAAAATGGAATAAAACTAGACTAATCATGTTCCTAAATAGAATTGGAATTACCCAATAACAAGTACTAAACATAAAAGGATTCAGATTCAAGTCATATTCTGACATTCTAAATATCAAATTTTAACACACCGTTAGTATATGTATGTAAAGTTATCGTTGATCAAATATAATTTGAGAAAGTTGATAAAAAAATGTGCACATTCGGATTGGACGGAGGGAGTATGTAAGAATAGTCCAAAATTTCAGAAATGTTTTCAAATGTTTACATTGCTGGAATAAATGTAGTATAGTACTTCACCGCCTCTAAATTAATTAAACCATCGTACAGACTATTGGTTCTTGCGTGAGTAATTAATAAATGAGATTACATTCCTTTCATTCATGAATTTCTGTATTACGTGTGTAGTCGGTTGGTGGGACTCCCAAATTTATGGTTGATTAGTATATAATATCATGAGTTATCTCCATATACTATTAATTAATTTTATGATAGAAATTCATAATTAGTAGATGATATAAAAGTTCAAAGTTAGCCCGATCGATCCAATTGACATATATACTCACCGATAGGCCAGTGATCCTTCTATGTCCACGTTTGTGCGATAATTAATACCGCTACACGTGCGGAGACATGTTGAAACTCCTACATTTATGGTTGTTTAGTATAAAATATCATGAGTCAATTCTACGTGATCCGTATTTGTTGATAGAATCCCATGATCATTACACCGTCCTTTGTGACAATGTTTATTTAAATAATTTCGTTTGATATCTTTCACATATATCTGCATTTCAAGTGTTCTTGATAATAAGTTTATAATGATAAATGTTAGAAAATTATTTTTATGAGGTATTTTAGAGTTTATAAGAAGACTATTTTTTGTCTCCATAGCATCTTTTACTATCTTTTGATTTTCGTGAGCAAAATCACATTTTTTAGTACTCCACAATATCAAAGTGAAATTTTCGGTCCCCAAAACAAGATTCCGGGTGATTTTCAGGTAGATTATATTGTTTTTTGGTCCCTAACATAGCATCTTATAACATCTTTTGTGAAAACCACCCGAAATTTTGTTTCGTGGATTGAAAATTCCATTTTGAATTTGTGGGGTACTAAAAAATGTGTTTTTCCTCTCGAGAACCAAAAGATTGTAAACGATGCTATGTTGGGGAAAAAACAATTAAGTCTTATAAAAATCTGAACCTCCATAAAACTGTAATGGTTAGGGCGAAATTCCATCAACTTGGACCGATATTCATGTGTTTATAACATCGTCACCGAGTTGAAACTCACTTAAGTTCGAGTTTCATATGATTAAGGAAATATGACTTAATACCAACTCTACTATGGTAAGACTCATATTGTAATAAGGAATGGGTATGTTTAGCCTAGTTTGATTTGGAGAACTTGTAGGGATCAACTCTTATAAATACCTCAGTATGTCTTCCTTTCATTCATTCTATTTTCATTATTCATAGCATACACCTTTTTGTTGACTTTAGCATCGTAGAATCTTTCTCCCAACAGCCTAGATGATCTTAATTTTTGCTAGTTCGATGATATCGAGCAAGGATGGGACACCAGATCAGTGTCAATTCTCCATCAATTGACATATTCAATGGGACCCAATTGTCAACAATTGTATACATTGCTCAATGGGTAGAAACAATAAACCACCACGAAAAATTCAGTCACAGGAATAGTAGAGTCGTGTTGTAGAAGATGAACCGTTTCGAGAGGTCTCTGATCCCTTGCAAAGAACGGATCTGGCAGCCACAGATGCACCGCCTACCAGAACCGCTATGACTAAAGAAACGATGAGAACCATCACTCACGAGGAACGCTCTGGTCATGGAAAGGAAGCGTCGACTAATTCTAAAATGGAAGAAGCTCAATTGGAATTTCTCGTCGAGTTACCAAGGTGGAACCTTGTTTCCACGACAGGACCAACAACGATCAAGATTTTAGAAGATATTGTTCGTCTTCCACGGAATTTGAATGATAATGTAGTTAGTCGATTCTTTTAAGCCTTCGCCACCAAGTGTTCAAATTATCAATCTTGTTGTGCATGGAGTTCTATGCTTCACGCAGCAGATGGCGATGTCGCAATAGGCACTAGTGAGGCAACCAATGTTGAAGCTACAAAATGCATCCTTTGACATGGTATTTCCACTAACCAAACGTACTTCTCAGATGTTGATGGCATCCGAACAAGCCAATTTGAATCTCATAGGGATCTCTCACCTATCCTAGGAATACCTTTAATGGCTATCTGAAATCAACCCCTAGATCATCATGCAATTATACCCACCTTTGTAGATCATCCTATCATAGTATTCAGTGTTAGACTCGTATGCCAGCTTAACGCCACACCCTTCAGCTTGGATGCTTTCTAGTATGGGGAATTCTTCCAGACAATCATAATATCTGAAATTGGCATAGTGTTCCATGTAAGATCCTTGGCACCTCCATAATAAGGTCCTAGTGGGTCTCCTAGATCTTCATCCGATGCCCAAGTTAGTATGTATTCAATATATGAGTAATCTCCGGAAAAATGCTATTACTTGTATTGTTATTCAAATAATCTATTTATAGTTAGTTATCATCAAGATCTTTGCTGACCATGCTCTATATTATTCCTTGGTCATGGTTTTTTGGGTGACATTTATCTTCTCACTAAGGTGCACCTATCTGGTTCGCTGGATGTGAGGTATTGAAGTATTTTTTTGATCTTGAACTGCACATGGTTCTTCTTTCATTATGAATATTTTCTGCTTACTTGGTTTGCTAGGCTCGTGACTAGAGGAGTTATATACCATAAGCCCCTCCCCCCATGTAAGTGGTTAATGCTTATGAGGCTGCTGTGGTTATTTTTAGAGTTAAGTGCTAAAATAACCCTATGTTTTTGTCGAAAGTGCTAATATAACCCTGTAAAATCTGAAAGTGCAAATCCAATCCTATTATTTAGAGGAAAATTCCAATCTAACCTTGACAACCTGAAATTGACTGGAATTTAGTAAAATGACTATTATACCCTTAGTTTTAAAAAAATTAAAAAATTAAAACAAACACTCTTTCCTAACTAACCCCATTGCTGTCCTGAGTAATTTTCTTTCTTCGTAGATCTAGGGTGGGAATCTCGCCAGAGTTCGATGTCTTTTTAACCCCCCCCCCCCCCCTTCTTTTTTGACCTTGTGAAATCTCGCCGAAGTTCCTTGACAAACCGGAGACAAGCTTCGGCTGTCAAGCCGATGCACCACCGTGCTCCAACACTAATATCGACCTAGCATACCACAAATCCAACGCCACTCTTCTGATTTGTTCTTCAATAGAAGCCTCTGCGCTACCTACGGCACTGCCAGCGACAAGCCACAAAGAAGTGTTCAATCGAAGACTCTGTTTTCGGCCCTGGAAGGGTAGGAGTTAGCAATGGAATAAGAGGTCGTGGTTTGGTTCTCCAAACCACAAGGAAGTGTATAATCAGCGATGCGCCACAAGGCAGCGGCGGGGCATGCTTCTCCAACGGTGATGGTGGTTGTTGCCTGGCGGGTGGGTTGTTGTTTTTAGATTTTTGGGTCGCGCCTTGTGTGTTACATGATCAATTTGGGAATCCCTTTTTCTTCTGTATGTATTTTGATTCTTATGATGCTAGTTTGAAATTGATTTTTTTGATACTTGGTTCTCCGGTAACGGGGGTGGTGCCCGACGAGGGTTGGGAAATGGTGGTGGTGGTGCTAGGATTTAGTGAGAAGATTGTGGATCTAGAAATTCGAGGGCAGTGTGGTGCTGGGTGACAGCGGGTCTGGTGAATTTTCAGATTCCGACTGCTGCGGAAATGGCAAAGCTGCGATGGTTATGGAGATGAAGAGGAAGAATCTAGGGGTATTTTTGTCATTAAATTTTAATTTTAAGACTAGGGTTATCTGGGTCCTTTTAGGTTTGGTCAATGCCGAAAAATATCAAGTCAATTCCTGAATAGTGCGCAAAGGTTATATCGGCACATTTGTTAAAAAACTTAGGGTTAGAATTGTATTTTCAGATTTTACAGGGTTAGACTGGAACTTTCGGGAAAAAACTGGTTTATTTTTGTATTTTGCCTTTATTTTTAAAACATAGGAAAAAGACAAACAATCATGGTAGCATGTTATTGGGCGTATTTTTGATGAAATAATAATAAGCTATCAGAGGAGTATGCATTGGATGCTTGAATGAAAATAAGAAACTATAACTGCACTTCTAAATTTATCTCTTTTTTCGAGAGGTCGTTCTTTGTGGACAAAAAATATAGGGTTATTTTTCAATATATAAAGGTGGTGAAGAACTAAACTTATTAGTTGTGTAATAGCCATTAATAATTTGAAAAATGTCGTCCTGCAATATTGTTCTTACGTTAGATGATTTAGATTTACTTTAAAAGTATTATTCTTTTTTATCTTCATGTGAGATTATGATTCCTCCTACTGTAGGATTCGTGATGAGGCCACCGCCTAATATGTTTAGTGTATATTCATGTCAGTTGCAGTATGGTTATTCAATCCCTGTACTAGATTATTTTATGAGCATTTTGGAGGCTTATGGTGTTGCTCTTGCTCAAATACATCCTCAAGGAGTAGCTATACTAAGTGGTTTTGAACTTTTATGTCGTGAAATAGCTATTGGTTTCAGTGTGTCATTGTTTAGTTCTTACTATAGGTTATGTGAACCGATGTTGGTGAGTATATTGTATGTTTCAAGGCAATTATTGAAAGTGCTGAAATTGTAAAAAAAAACTTCTCATGGCGATTATGGAGATTGGGAAGATAAATTAATAAATGTGAGATGTTCTGACCAAAGAGCAATGCCAACATGGAATGAGAACATTGACCTAGATCGAGGAATGAAGTGGAGGAAAAGGCTAGATTTCCTAAGGGAAATGCAAGCTAAAATTGAAGAAGTTGGGCACCCTACTGGTTCTCAAGATATTTTTGTTTCATTTTATAAATGTTCACCTATTTGACTTCATTGAAGGTTTATTTGTCTTGCAGTAGTAAGGTTTTGTGTCTTAATAAAGTCATTGTCTCATTATCAAGATGAGAACACATTTATTATCTATCATGAAGCCGACCACTTGAGGAGGATCATGGACGTACTAAGCATAAGATTGATGTAGAAGGGGAATCTAGGAAAGGTTCTCCTAAGTTGATTAAATGCAGGGCAGCGTGATTAAGACTTCTAGTGCTATGTAACTATGACCGATGGTTCTGCAAGGGAAGTATGTTGTTTTCCTAAACAATTGTTTTGGGATTTGAATCCTATGTTGTTAGCTTTTTCTTAATGGAGCAGGTTGGGGAGGTATTAACCAAGACTGCAAAAGCGACTGTTAATTGTGTCAGCAAAGTGAAGAAATTCAAGGGGCGATTAGGCTCAATAGATTTTCCAAGGGCATTATTTAACAATATGTCGATAAATGAGATAAATAAGTTTCATGTTGTTTGTAAGGAGAAGATTGGGATTATTGTATCACTACGTGAGGAAATTAGGGGTCTAAAAGAGACAAGTCCTTCTTGTTCAGGCTATCTCTCCGCGCTGGTTAACAAATCTGAGGGTACTAGAGATTTTCATAATTTATTCAGAGACATGTATGTTAACATGGGTGTGGTTGGGTGTTATAGGGCTTTACTCTGACTTCGTGAACAAAACCTTGAGTTAGAGGTCACTGGTTTAAGTGAGGCGTATGTTCTGGATGAGGAGTTGGATGAAATATTATAGTTATACACTCCATGTTTCCTTGGTGCTTAAACACTATATAGTTTTGACATTTTAAATCATTTTCTTCGAAATATCACACATGTGCACAAACTTATTGGAAGAAACATTAGTTAGAGGGCACTGCATGCCAACTCATTACCACTATTTCAAATTTGAAGGTGTTTCCTTCTTTAATATTAAACTTAAGGGCGGCTTATTTTTCATTATTTCAAAATTCACTTAAATGTGTCTTCTTCAAATTTAATTATTGCTGAAACTTCATTTGATAGTGGATGGGAATCGTTTTTAGTTAGTCTCTTATTCATGGAAGAACTATTGTTGAACAGGCTTCTACAGATATTCTAGAGGTTAGTTGACATGTTAAAAATTAACGTTTCTTATTCTTACTTACTGATTACCTTCTCGTAATTAATCATTGAGTTATTTTGTACACAGTAGATATTTCCCTCAGCAAGAGGAGCATACAAAGGCAAGGAGATAACATACTTCACGGAGATATGGTATGAAACTTGACTGAACGTGCCTTCCAAAAAATTCAAGCTTAGGGGGACCTCATGTATTTCAACGTGTTTTTAATATCGGACACATTTACTTTTTTTCTTAAATTATCACATGGATGGATTTTTTTTTTACTTTTTCAGATTTTCAGATTTTCAAATTTCATTGCTTAGTATCAATTTAGTTTTTATATTCTGTGTTCTTGACTCTTCTAAGTTTCTTATGTGATTTTTCCCCGAATTTTGATTCGGTGTGTGCCTGGATAAATTAAAAGAGGAAATTTCAAATAGGTAAAATTTAAGCGCCGGTTTTACAAATATTTGAACCGGTGCTATAAACATACATCCGCTAAAACAAGAGCACCGGATTATCATTAACATACCGGTGCTGGTATATGTAATATGTCCTGTTTTAGACACCGATATGAACATGAACCGGTGCTAGGAAATAACCGGTAATCATTATTAATGTGCCTAAACACCAATTCAACACACAACACTAGCATCTAAAATACCAGTGCTGAGATGATATATGGAGCACCGGTTCATTGTACCGGTGTTGATTCTTTGTTTCTAGCACCGGTTCTGTTTACCGATGCTATAGTAACTATGTTTAAGCATCAACATACTTAGGCACCACTCGACCGGGGGCTCAAAATATTAATGCCAAAGGCCACAGCAACTGATACCATGGGGTATTGCCTGCAGTAGTGACATAAGAATCCCACACTCTCATAACCCAAAGAAACTAAGACAATCTATCCAACCAACATACCAAATCAAAGGTGAGGTTCAATCATGTGAATATGTGAAGCTAAGTTACTCTACCAAAAGAAGCTAGAAAAAGACAATCCAAGAGAAGCATAAGGTAAGTTTCGATTTCTCGTATTTTCTCCCATTTTGCCTAGGAGCCCTTTCGAGTTTTCATCCTAGCATCTCACAAGATTTCTTTTTCAAAGCTCACTTCTCACATTTTTCCACACCATTTATCCTCTTATTTTTACATAATTTTTTCAACATATCCAGGCCTTTCCCATTGTTTCCTAAGTCGCCCTTTCAGGTTTTTGACTTTGCCAAGTATATATTTTTTTCATTTTTATCAAAAAAAAAGTGTGTAGCACAAAATGCCCCAATGTAGGCTTCATACTATGATGAGAATAAAGAAAACAAACAAACACCACCAAACATTCCAACATCCCAAAACTACTACAAAAATGTGCCCTCACGCCTATATAACAAGTTTTCAAAGGAAACAAAACAAAACAAGTTTTAAAAAACAGTGAGGGAAAGAAAACAAGGAAAAATAATCATCATCCACATAAAACCAAACAAGAAATAAAAGATGCAAAAGAGATGCCACCGATTATGAAAGTATTCCAACTCTCACCCCAACTTAGTTCATGCATTATCCCCAATGCATGTGGCAAGGTAGGAAAAAGGTAGGAAACAATCAAAATCCTCAACGCAGTTGCCACACCTGGCTCCATACCCCTACTCATGCGGCTCCTGGTGAGGGCGATTATCTCCGATGCTCGTAGCTCTTATCCAGTCAGTGATCTCCCTCATGTTGTGGTGGAGTAAGCTCACGTCCTTCCCCATAAACCGCAGCTGCTCATCCACCCTGTCAAACCTAGAAGCCATCTCATCCTCATGATAATCAAACATGTTAGTGTGGTTGCTCACATCCTGCTGGACCCTAAAGATGGAATCTTCCCAAGACTGCATCCACTCTAGGTCATACTGTGGTGGCTGACCCTACAGGTAGTATAATGAAGTAGACTGTCTCTACCCTGACGAACAATGCTCCTGGAATGGGAGATACTTCGGATGCTTCCAAGAGTGATACTCATGTAGGGAGAGAATGGGGATGTTGTGTCTCGAAGGCTAGAAATCTAGTGACCCATGACGGTTGTGTCTGCTCGTCCCCCTAAACAAGTCTTATGGTGGAAGATGTTATGCCCGAGTGGGTGCAAAACCCGAGAGCTCTTTCCATTAGAATGTAAGGCGGATACTCTATGTGAATCAAGCCAGGGAAAGGTGGTGGTATGTACTAGGAGGCTACATGAACTGATGGTCCACTTGAAGTTGTTGTGCAGGGTTCCGGTGGACCTTATATACAACCATGAGAACTTTCTCATCTCGATCCTCCTCACCTTGCTCCTTGGGGGCAGCGCCCGCAACTACCCTCATGCCCTAGTCAGGATATTATAAAAGGTTTGTACGTGTCAATGATTGTCTGAGCCAGGTCCTCATACTCTAGGAATGCCTTAAAAAGTTGGCACCCTTGTAGCACAAGTAGACATGTCTAACCTTTATCTGAATCATCACCACCTCCACTAAGGTGCCCAAAGGGAGGGTGTATGGGTTGTTGGGGTTCTTCCACATGCCATCTTCCATCATGAGGCTAAAATTAGCAGCCAGGAGCTATATCATACCGCAAACTACTATGTTAACCCCTACCCGTGAATACTCGAGTACAATGGTAGACAAAGTACTCCATGATATCAGGGTAGGCCCACCCTATGCAGATTAACCACAACATCTTGTAGTCCTCATGGGTAAAAGTGGTGGCTTCTTCATAGCTAAGTACCAATGTACTCAGAAACCTCACAATATACCTCATCGCCGAATGCAATATATCACATTTCTTGCTCAACTTCTTTAGCAGCCGTCAGGTGGTGGCATGCTAAAATGGTACAACCTCGAATCTTGAACAATCCTGGGTGCTATTAGGCACCTGGCTATGGTCTTCCCCCAAAGCACATGACGATCTCCTAGTAGGTCATAGAACAAGCCTCGTCCCTCCAGATGGAATCTCGCCACCTTCTCGCCCCTCCAATAGGTTTCTTTCTTGACACTAGCAAGGAACTCCAAGTAAATCTTGTATATGCGGGGGAAGACTTCTTCGCGAAGCCCCCTACACCAATCCCCTTCAAGAGAACCTTGGAGCATGAGGTCTTTAAGGACCTCCTTGTCCACAAATCACGTCTCTAGGATGGGGCATCCCACAAGACGCTCCCACCTCTCCTAATGTTCCAAATTGAGTGTTCGTAATCCCATAAAGGGGACACTCGGGCAAGTTCTCTATTTCATCACTTCAACTGGCAAAAACAAGTAACACAGACAATCTAAAAATATGCCAAGTGCCCAAACCATAGTCCAAAACTACTCGACAGTCAACTACTCACCCATAAAAATTATGCAATCCCTTAAATTACAATCACGCAATGTCATAAACATGCAAATTCAACAGCCCAAAAATAAAAATTTCCCAATTCTTCAAAAGAAGAATTCGGCCGTGTACCTTGTCGGAGATCAGCGGCAGATTTTGGTTAATTGATACCTGAGGAGTGTGTGGAACTCCGTCTAGAACAAATACCAGCAATCCCAATGCTCAAATTGAAGTAAAATTTGAGCTCTTCGGAGAAAGAACTCGAAAGGGCCGAATCGGTTTTTCTTCACATTTGGGTAATTTTTGGTTTTTTGGCTATGATTTTCAGTGGGCATTGTGCGGAATTTAAAGGGGGTTTGTTTGGGGACAGAATTCATTGAATTTGGACAAGAATGAGGGAGTCATAAAGGATTTAGGCTCGGGTAGGGTGTAGGTCACGAAGAAGTTGTGTTTTTGCTAATGAAGGAAACTAGGGTTTTATGGGAGCCTCGTGTAAGCCTTTTGGTCCATTATGGGCACCATGATAAGCATTCATGTGGCACGGTATCTATCGGTTGAATACCTCGTGCCATGTATATGGTACAAGGCATGACACAGCCCGTTCCAAGGCTTCTTCAACTAATTTTGTTGCAGAATTTCCTGCACCTAAAAAATATGAAACCAAGCATAACACTGTTCCAGCTCAAAAATTCAGTAAAGCACCACCAATTTAACAAAAAAATATACCAAAAATCCAAACAACAAATTAACGATCTACTTAAAAATCATAAAGGCACTATTTATTTATTGTCGTCCTCACAACTTATTTTTCATGCATTTTCAATAACTAAGAAAAGTTTACCGCTAGGTCAAAGGAATCACCATATGCGAGTCCAACTAAAACCATGCTCTATGGATAAATCTTCACATCACACGAGGCTTACCTCTTTCCTTTAGTGCCACATACCAAAACAGTTTGTCCTTCACAATTGTCGGGGCTCTCTTGTTGACTTTGGGCATAAGAAAAGATTTAGGAGGGTTAAATTCCTCATCTGCTTCCTTCCCCATTGCATGTTAGTGCTCACGTTTAGAAAGAAAACATTCTTAATAGCATAAGCAACGCTGACATCACACATATCAACATTTCTATCATCATCATTCAAGGAAGTAAGAACATGTAAGGTTTCAATGTTAGGTAGCAACTCATCATCATCACTCATGCAAGATTCATCAAATTGGCCAAATCTATCACATAAGCTTATACAATTGCATGCAAGAGAAGAATCAAGGGATTCATGCTTAGGTTTATAAATTTTAAACCCAACCTTATCAATGTCATCCTCTACAGTTAATGTTCCCAATTGGACATCTATGTTAGTCCTTGATGTTTTTAAAAATGATTTCCCAATAGAATTGGGTGTGCACCTCTGACGTGCTTCAAATCAAGGATATAAAATTCTGCCAGAAACACAATATTTCTCACTTTAACCATAACGTCCCTAACTAACCCCTTAGGGCTTGCTTAAAAATGATCGGCTAGTTGGACTATCATCCTAGTGTTCCTAAGCTTACCTAAGTCTAGAGTTTCAAATAGGCTATAGGCATAGCATTAATGGAAGCTCCATGGTCATTCATAGCATCCTTAATCAACCTACCACCTAGAGAAATATGAATTATAAACATGTCGGAGTATTCACACTTCTTAGGAATGTTTCCATAGGCTAAAGGTGGTGACTTCTCCTACTTTCAATATTTCTACTTTTCTTATAGGTTTAGTCC
Source organism: Rubia tinctorum (assembly GCA_032355605.1). NCBI lineage: Eukaryota > Viridiplantae > Streptophyta > Magnoliopsida > Gentianales > Rubiaceae > Rubia > Rubia tinctorum. Next base: position 7,554 of record JAULKM010120740.1, on the reverse strand, counting down.
TTCTCCTAGTGCAAGCATTTTTAAAAAATATAGCATACGATGGAATTTTTTAAATTACATCTATAAGTAGAATACTAACCTCGACCTTCTTAAAGACTTGGTGGATTTGATCCTCGTTGGATTCCACCTCTGGTCTTCCGTTCAAAGCACTAGGGAATGGTAGCGGAGGGTTAATCATCGGCTTGGTGTTAGGAGGCTCTTGTGTGGGTTCCTCCCCAATGACTAAATCTTCCTCTTCAACGTGGCCTTGTTATTTTCCACAATCTTATCATCTTCTTGCATAATATTCTTCTCAGCTTCTAGAACCTCCTTCCCACTTATGAACTTTAGCACACTCACATTTTGTGGATTCACTTCAGGTTGGGAAGGTAACTTTCCAGAGTCTCTTTCCTCTAGGAGGATAACTGAGGTGGCCAATATCCCCACTTCAATCTCAAGATTCTTGATGCTTGAAAAAAGTCATTGTGCCTAGTTCTTCAATTTCCCTTCTAGTGGGCTCCGTGAACATGTCACTCTTTTTGGTCAATTGTGCAATTGCCTCTAAGATCTCTTCCCGATTTGACTTATAAATTTGACCATTGTTGTTTGAAAGCCCTTCACCCCTTCGGTAAGGCTGAGGTGGAACTCCCCTTCGATTGTACCCTTGGTTGTCATTGTGCCACAGAATGTTTGGGTGATCATGATGTGGGGGATTGAACGAGTTCGCATAAGGGTCTTAGCGATCTCCACCTTGGTTCCCTCGGAAACCTTGTAGTTTTCCCATACCGAAATGTATATTCCCTCCATTTAATTATAATGCCTTCACCTCTTCTAAGTCCTCCACAACTTGTGGTCATGTGTCGGTCGGGTGATCTAAGCTACAAATTTCGCATAACTTCACTTTGTGAGTCCTCCCCTTCATGAAGTTCTTCATCATTGATGAAAGAGTTTGGACTTACTCTTCAAGCTTTGGGGAGGGCGTGGGTTCTTCCAGAGTTTTCACTCGAGATCGGGTCCAAACTGTCGTGTACCATTTGCCATTTCCTCAAATAAGGCCATAGCATCCTTAGGTCTCTTGGTTGTTATCAATAAATTGCTTCTAAAATTCATCTTCAGCATGTCCTCATCACACAAACCCTTAAAGAAATAGTAAATGAGATCTCTCTCTTTGAACGGATGATAGGTGCAACTTGCTAGAAAATGCTTGAATCGCTTCCAATATTCATACAAATATTAATTTGGGAGCTGCGAGATGTTGAACAATTGTTTCTTCAATCCAACAGACTTTGAAGCGGGGAAATACTTCTCGAGGAACCTATGCTTCATATCCATCAATGAGGTGATACAAACTGGCGGTAGGTAGTGAAGCCAATCCTTAGCATCATCTTAGCAACATGAATCCACCAAGGGTGTAATTCATGTTGGTGCAAACCAAATGAAACTCCAATAGGTGCTTATTGGGATCCTCCCCGGCCATCTAATGAAAAGTAGGCATGCACTGTATTATGCCACTCTTGAGCTCACACATTCAAAGGGGTTGATTCTCCACATTTGGAGCCATCAACTCCCTAAGCATTATGTTGTCTTCCGCCATAGCATCTCTCTCTTCCTCTACAAAAAGAATTGGTCCCTACATAACCTTTCCTCTAATTCTTCTTCTCCTTCTTCGACCACTGGCATTTTCTGGTAGATAATGTAGAGCTCCTAAATTTGTGGTACGGGTGTGTACCATAAACAAGATGAAGAACACTACTAGTTCAACATAAAACACTAGAAAAACAAATTAGGAGTAACAAGAAAAACTATTGAAAAGCTCAACACAATAACCAATGAAAGCTAAAAAAAAATTTTAAAAAAAACACCAACTACTACTACCAACTAGCCACTCAAGTTAACAATCAAATTTAAACTAGCATCCCTAGCATATGCGCCAAAATTTTATCCACCCTCCGCAGGGTCATTAATAACAACATTTTCACGGGAGAGTAGTACTAATCCGTGGAGCGCTTGGAAGATCAAAGATATGATTTATATATTTCTTCTGTATGCTCACTACCAACTTAGAAAGTAGCTAGTGGTAAGTTTGGGGTCGTCCACAGAGATGCTAGAATCTGAGTGTACACTATACACAACTCACAATCGGGCGTCGCTCTGATCACGTGTTATGAATAGATAATGTTACAAAGATAGGATTGGGGGTTTTTTCTAATAACTACCAATCTTAAAATCAGAGAGATTAAACTATATTAAATTATCCTAATGGACATATGTGTAGCATGATCTATGAATGACTTTGATCCTAGATTCTATCACATGTAAGCCATATAAACCTGACTCATGTCTATGTCACATAGTGCGGATGATAGTCGGTCATTCCCAGTGTTTGTCACACAAAGGTTTATCATCATCTTAAAGGCTATCACCACCACCCCCGTCATTAGGGAAATTGCATTGATAGACTATGTATCCGCTCATCTTTCTTCGTAAAACTCACTCCCAATGAATGTGACCCCGCTTAAATTAACAATGCCTAAAATATTCCTTGCGTAGGTAGCAACCGTTAGGTATGAGAGTAAGGAAAATACATCCCGAGCACTTCACAATGGACACTGATCACTAGGCCTAGATTGGCAAAAGAATCAGCGTCTCGTTATGACTCTAGGGTTGAAATGACTATGGTCCCTACACGAAAGCCCTAGTTGCTACAAACTATCATGCTCATTCTATCGGGGTACACCGAGGGTTTGCACCCCCGTAAGGGCATCTATCATCCCTAACATTAGTTATTATTACACGATGATCCAATCAAGCTAGGCTCTAATGATTTGAACGGTACTCTCAATCATACATGCATGCACTCATGTCGATGGTACTCACAGACCTACAATAGGCTTCAACATACACTCCCAAGGTAGCAAACAATCCTAGAAGCATGTTACAAATAAAAATACAGTGCATCATAGGATATACATAGCATGCATCTAATTAGAATAGAAAGCATAAATCAAACATGATTTTCATTGAACATAGAAATAGGAAGATCTAAGAACCTCACAAAAGTATCATCTAGTCATAACACAAATAAATCCCCAACTAATAAACTACTCTAAGTACATTGAACCCAATACAATTACTGGATTCAATAAATTAGACATAAACTAGAAATAATAAATGAGAAAAGAAGAGTTAGCTCTTTTTCTCTCTCTACCTACTCTTGAATTTAGGAATTAGATTTACAATTATGAAAGTTTTTTTAAACCCTAGTAGAGTAGTGACTCTTTGTATAGTAGGTGAAAATGAGTCTATGAGAAGCACAAAACAAAGGGAAACTGTACCGCCCGGCCCAAAATTGCAAGGGACAATCATTACCATGATATACTCTTAAAAATTATTCTTGTCAAATGCTCTCTTCTCTCTCCTGAACTCTCAAACGGAAAATATTACACAATTTCTTTCTTCTACTCTTTCTGCACATCTGTACATTCTAACGGTCATTAACGGCTTTTTCAGCGCGGCAGCCTGTGGCGGCGCCACCGTCCAGCCGCGGCAGCGTTGCCCAAGGTCGAAGCTTTCTCTAAGCTCTATCAAACCGACCACCTCCACTATCCTCCTCCCTTCCTACAAACCCAAAAATTTCACCAATCACACAATACGAAGGAGACATAGCTTGCATTGTCACCCGCCAAGATGCTGAGAAGCTTGCGTCCCATTACAACAATGCTTTGATTGGGAAGTTTTCCAGGGGTAAGCTTTCAATGGACAATTTGAATGAGGCTTTCAAATCGGTTGGTTTCAAGGGAAATTACCAATTGGGTTCGATCGATTATCGACATTTACTCATTCGATTCCAAGAGGCAGACGATTACCAGCGCTGCTGGATCAAAGGTGAGTGGGCATTCAATGGCTCAATCATGAAGGTTCTAAAGTAGACAATTGATTTTTATCCCGACTCGGAATCATCTATTTACCCAGTTTGGGTCACAATCAGAAAGGTACATTTCTTCTTCTACAACTCTGCCATGATTCAATCTATGGATAATCAATTCGGGAATTTCATAAAAATGGATATGGCCACAGCTGCTCTGACTAGGCCCTCAGCAATTAAGATTTGTGTTGAGATTGATTTTAGGAAGAAACCTCACTCGTCCATTAGAGTTGGTATTGATGATGAGAATGTAGCTAAACTTCCCATTGAGTACGAGGATTTTCCAAATTACTGCTTCCACTGCAGAACTATTGGGCATGATGATTCTGTCTGTTTTAACTTACATCTGGAATTAAAAAATCCTAGACCTCAGAAGGACTCTGAAACTTTAAATGGAAGGGACTCGGTTGCTACCAAAAATGCTGTGAAGACAAAGGTTTTGGATTATAAAGTGGTGCCAGTTGACACATTTTCCCCTACAGACAGGAATGTTAGGAAGCAGTTTATTCCTCTGCAAGTACACCCCCACAAGCTTGCACAAAGCTCACAGGTCCACACCCAAGCTGTTTCTATAGAAAATGTAGGTACATCTGGGGTCTCTAATAAGGAAAAAAGAAAATACCATTGGTGCTAAAATTTGGAGGCAGATTCCATCAAGTCTTACTGGTCTTTTAACTGCACAAGAGTGTGAGGTTTTAAGCCCAATTAGTCTGGGTTCATCCGGCGGTGAAGAAGTATTCAATGAGAATGAAGCATCAACTTTTGTTTCTGATATGATGGCTGAAGGAGAGAATCAAACTGTCATCAACATTAGCGAGCTCACTCAGGATACAACTACTGATCATCCTGTGACATAGGTTTCTACAACGGTTTTCAACTTCCCAGATACTATCCCAACTGGAGCAAATGAATCCTCACATACTGTACTTTCAGAGACCAGGTTCACAAGGCCAAATCATTTTGCCAAGGATGATTCAGCCATTTTTACAAGTAAGTCTCTATTCCATGAAACATTGTTCTTAAATGATAGTTCCTTCTTCTATTCCCAACAGAAAAACAGAGGAAATAGATTTATTCCTCTCCAAGATGAAAATTTAGGCAAAATGGGGATGGACAGTGAAGCCCCCTCACGGGAATTTCTGGAAGGAAAACTCTCACTTGATGCAAGCTTTTCCTCAGGTCTAACAGCTTCTCCACAGGTAAACACGGCAAAGGTACTGGCCGATTCAAAGAAAAAGCCTACTACTAATAGCCCTACTTTGCAAACCTACTTTACACAGCTTAATAAGATCATGACAAGGTCCTCTACAAAAAGCCATAAGCTAAGTTTTTAATGTCATCAAACAATTTAATGAAAATGCTTGTGTGGAACATTAGAGGTATGGATACTTCTATGGAAAGATTGGAAAGACTGATTATTAATCATAAGTTTAATCTAGTGTGCTTAATTGAACCTATGCATAAAAACATAGAATGTGCTAGATATATGTCCACTTTAAACTTCAAAAATTCCCTCTGTGCTAAAAATGGAAAAATCTGGCTTCTATGGCATGACAGTCTTACTCTTACACTTCTAACTGATAATTTACAGTTTCTACATGTTTCAATCCATAGCCACAAATTTAATGCATCTATGGGGGCTGTTTTTGTTTATGGATTGAGAACTAGAAAGGGTAGAATTGATTTGTGGAATGAACTTAGTAACATCTCTTTGGCTGATACTATTTTCATTGGAGATTTTAATGCAATTGCATCCATTAATGAGTATAAGGACCGTGCTCCCCTAATCTTGGAAGTATTAGGATTTTTCACATTTCATTGATTCTATGGCCTTAGATCATATAAATACTGTTGGCAATTGTTTCACTTAGACCAATGGTAGATTAAAACTACCTACTTTACGGAGATTGGATAGGGGTTTATGTACAGCCCAATGGAGTACTAGATTCCCCTCCTCATCTATCCAGATTTTGAATAAATAAACAAGTGATCATTGTCCCATGTTCCTTAGTAAAGGCAGTAACATGAAATCCTCCCCTAGGCCTTTTAGATTCATAAATACATGGTTTAAGAGGGACCTTTTCCTAGAAGTTTTTAGGGATAACTGGAACCTACATTTACTGGAATCTGGCATGCTGGGAATGTATTTAAAACTTCTTAGATTAAAAAAGGTTTTGAAGACTTGGAATTGGGAAGTGTTTGGGAACATCCATAAAAATGTTTTACAAGCTGAAGAAGCACTTAGACTTCAGGAAATAGAATTTGAACTTGATCACTCTGACACTGAACTGATCAAACTTAAAAGAGCTAAGGCTGTCCTTACTAGAGCTATAAAATAACAAAAGCATTTCTGGAAATACAAAGCCAAAATAAAATGGTTAAAAGAAGGTGACAGTAATACTAAATATTTCCATCACGCATTAAAGGAAAAAAAGGAGTAGATTGAGCATCACTAAAATAAAAAACTCCTCAGGTACATGGATAGATGGGGCTACTAAAATAGAACAGGAAGCTGTATCTTATTTCAAAATCTACTTACTGCTTCTGGTACTCCAGATGAAGGTTTTTACTACTCACATTTCCTTTCACAAATACCTAGATTGATAACAGATGAAGATAATTCCAATCTTTTAAATCCAGTCACCTTGGAAGAACTTAAACAGGTTGTTATGAGCATGAACAAACAAAGAAACCCAGGGCTGGATGGATACTCTTTATGCTTTTTTATTAAGGCTTGACCTATTATCTCTGTTGATTTATTGGATGCTGCTAGGGACTTTATGTCTTCCTCACAGATTCCAAAAGGAATTTCCAGCACATGGATATTAGTCATTCCTAAAAAGGATACACCATCATCTTTCGATGACTATAAACCAACTAGTCTTTCTAATGTCACCAATAAGATTTTTTCTAAAATCTTAATGGAGAGATTAAAGCCATATATGCAGAGGTTAATATCACCTCATCAATCTGCCTTTCTTCAAAGTAGGGACATTTCGGATAATGTGATCTACTTAAAAGAAATGGTGAGATTTCTTGACAGGAAAAATAGGGAACCAAACTGCATGTTAAAACTGGATCTTAGGAAAGCTTTTGATAGAGTAAGTTGGCCTTTTCTTAACGGTATTCTGCTGAAATTTGGTTTTCATGGTCAGTTTGTCTATTCTATCATGAAGAACCTTTCTCAGGCTTGGTTCTCTGTATTAGTGAATGGTAGCCCTGTAGGATTTTTCAGTGCTACTAGAGGCATCAAACAAGGGATTCCTACAAGAGGCAACATGCTTTGCTCACGGGAAGGATAAGCTCATTTGGAAGCCAGATAAGAGAGGAATTTTCACATTCAAATCTGCCTATAACTCTCTCAGGGAACAAAGAGGTAGTTCCATTTCATTAAAAACACTTTGGAATAAAAGGATACCTAAGAAGATTTCAGTTTTTATGTGGAGAACTATGAATTCAATATTACCTTTTGATGACATTCTCTCACATTTCGGTTTTAATCTTCCTTCAAAGTGTCCTTTCTGTGATAATATGGATTCTCTTGAGCATTTTCTGAATGGATGTACTTTTGCTGGATTGGTGTGGACTGCTGTGAATAGGATTGTAGGTATCAAGACTCCTTCTTTCAATTCCATCTGGGATAGAATTTC